>JASANG010000308.1:0-85340 GCA_030248215.1 Enoplolaimus lenunculus
TGTTTTGAGATTTGCAACGGTCAGAATATTAGCAATTTTTGTTTTGCTCGCAAACAACGGAAAAATATTTGCAACGTCTCCGGACACTGTGGAAATTATTTAGGAAACGCATAAAAGTTCAATATTCAACAAAACTTCGCTCTACGCTATGTTGTCGAGTTTTTGAATATACGTGTAGCTAAGAATTTTTAATTGTGGTTAGATTTAGGCGACAGCTTAAAGTCAAGTTTCAAATATCACTGGTAAGAATTTGTTAGATAAGCGAACGAAATTGCTGGCGCAAATAATTATTTTAATATTTTATTGTCCCAATAGAATAATAATTCAAGCTGCGTAGGGCAACTTGAGTACATGCGCTGGTCGGCCAAATTGTGTGGGCATTAAAATCCTCACGTTTCGCAACAGCTTAATATTTTATTGTCCCAATAGAATAATAATTCAAGCTGCGTAGGGCAACTTGAGTACATGCGCTGGTCGGCCAAAATTGTGTGGGCATTAAAATCCTCACGTTTCGCAACAGCTTACTGCTCAGTTTTTGTAAACGGTATCACAATAAATCGTCACCCGACAACTGGTAATCCGAAATTTCATTGATTCGATAATTCGCCGCCCATCATTATGCTGCTACGTTAAAATTAGGCTTAGGTTTACGCTTAGATTTATTCATAGGCGTTGGGAGACTGTTAAACGACAAGCTGTAGGGCAACGAATTTTTCTAGATTTAACGAAAACACATCGGTGTGAGTCGACCAGTAATTGTTGACAAACAGTATGGTGTGTAAGTGATAAAATATAAATTTTTGCTCATCTGGCCTAATTTCAACTGCATAAAACAATTCTACCTTATGGAAATTTTGTTTGCCACGTCTGCAAATCCTCTTGCCTATCCAATGTTAGCTCCGTGGTTGTGATGCTTGTATGGAGTACTGTAAAATGCGTTCAACACTTATTATCACAAAACACACTTTTTATTTTTCAATACTTTGATTTGACTGCTGCTGGATGATACACCCATCAGCCCGCAGCTAGGGTGGTTTCGGTAGGAAAGGTGCATTACCCCTTACACAAAAATTTTACTCACCCCTAGATTCCTGGGAAAGTATTTGCCCCACTTGTAGTCGTGTGTCATGTGAATTTGCACTCAACCTGAAACGTTCCGCCGGAGGCTATATTGACCTGCGCGCCAATGCTGATCTTTCTGCTGACGGGTTCACAGATGTTGCTTATCTTTTAGAGCCAGACAATTGTTACGACGAAGTAAACAATTGTTTTCATGCGGAAATCATCGGATGTCCGCATTCATTATACAACGGAACTCAATCGGTCACCATATCCGGTATTCCTTGCGTGTCATGGGCAATTTCTAATAGTGGTTGGCGTGACTTGCCTTCAAATTATTGTGCCAATCCGGATGGATATTATGAAGCTTGGTGTTACACAAACGCCAATTTCGGTTGGGACTACTGTTTTAACAACTGTCCAGGTATACGTACAACAATACCCTGTGTTTAAACGACGCGTTTTCTCTAAAATATCGCGTGTTTCATTATACATCAGGGTCCACATTCTCAAATGCGTACAGCATCGATCACCAGTTAGCGCTAGGTTTTCAAACTGACGAACTCCTGCAACTGCGAAACTCAAAATGATCGCAGAAGTAAAACAGCTCAAATGCGAAAAATACGCTGAATTTCGAGCCTTGTCAAACTCTGGTTCGCAAAGTACACGTTCTATAATCAAATTATGATCGGCGCTACACACATTTCAGCATATGAACCCAGATGTCAAAAATATTTTCTGTTTTAAAAACGTAATCCAATCGAAAATAAAAAAATTGAAATAACTCATCAGTCACCGTCGGTGAATCCTGAAATTTTCTCAAGTGATGCATAAACAAAATCCTGTATTTGCAAAATAACTTTTTCTCTAATGTCTTGGCAAAACAAAGTTGCCGATCATCATCGTGATACTGAGCCAACATATCACAAGCATCTTTATTGATATTTATTTCTTTACCTAAACTACTGGTGATACTTTTAACTGTACGTAGGAAAAAGGTCAAAATTAGTTTTAGGCGTTTTAATCATTTTAGAACCACCAATTGCCAGTGCTTAATTGTTTTAGTTAAATTTCATTGAAAGTCCCAGACAGCTCGCAGAATTTGAGCTTGCAATCATCGCTAGAGCTGATGTATCAAAATGAGAGGTGTTACACATATCGAAGAATACGATCACAAATAAATATTTACATTTTTTTCAGTGTGCCCGGATATTACTTTTGTAAATGGAAATGTGTCTTATTCGTCGTATCCGCCTTCCATCGATGATACTGCAACTGTTGTTTGCGATTCCGGTTATTGGCAACAAGGCAACTCTCCGGTAGTGTCTTGTACTAGTGCCGGTGTATGGAACGACACGTTTTCGCCGTGTTTGACCGTTTGTTGTAAGTCATATATGGATCATCGACAATAACTTGACTACTGCATGTTACAATTTCCACACGCATGCAATGTACAGAGATCAGAAGATTCAATTCTAAAATTTTGCATCACTTGTACGGCGATAAGGTTTGCATCGTAAAATCATAATTGAATCTAAACGGTTCAGAACGTTTAAAGTATTAGCGAAATTGTCAAATCCTAGCTAAGCATTTTTACTTTGATTTGCCTGTTTAACGCTTAACTCTGCTGATTTAAATAAAAGGCCAAAATTCTATAACTATGCAAATATTGCCAATTTTTAACCAGATCTATAACGAATAGCTGTAGCTATGTTATTAACAGTGTAATTTAAGCCTGCATACGGAATAATTAACGAATAGTGGAGCTAGAACGAATTCAGTGACTCTTAATAACTATGTATGTAACATGATTTTAAAACTAAAATTTAATCTAAGATAACGCAAGTGGTTGCAGTCACTTCTCTACCATCTGGCTGTTGCCTAACAGTCAACAATTGTTGTAATTTTTTGAGATTTTAGCTTGCGATTGTGTTTACTGAACATGGGAATCGCATTTTCTACACCTTGTTCCAACCTAGAATAAAAAGCTGGTTAAGGAAAGTTTGCGCCCAAAGAAATAAATCGGAGCGATATAGTGCAAAGTTGATTGTTCACATTTAACGGGATCACTGATGTCGCCAGATGTTACGACATCGCTGCCGTCATCGGTGTCCCTGTACTACTCTTTGGACGGTTAACTTCCGGTGTTGACCTAATCATTAGTTGCAAAAAACTTCACTATTCGATCTCGACACCAATGTGAAGTATTAGCCACACCAGTGGCATATTAGGTAGAGATCAGGGTGCAACCGGAATTACAAATTACCGGAACCGGAACCGGAATTTGAAAATTGTACCGCAACCGGAACCGGAAAGTGAAAAATGCATTTCACCAAAAATTTCATTTTAATCTTATTTTTTGCTCTATTATTTGTGAAATAACCTTAGTCGAACATATGTATTTATTTTATTTGTTGTATTTTAGATTTTCATCATCGACTGAAGTGAAATCCACCATCAATGGCTTATATTCGGAGTACAAGTGGCTTTCAAAAGAGATTCTTAAAAATTAGCAAAGTTAAGAAAACGGCCAAATTATAATACCGGAATTTTTAAATCCGGTAAAAATTTACCGAACCGGAAGGTGAAAAAATTCCGGAACCGGAACCGGAACCGGAATTCCGGTTGCACCCTGGTAGAGATCGTTATCTCGATCAGCTAAAAATTCCAGCGGAAAGTTTGAATACCCTGTGCATATAATTGCATGCCAGAGCTCTTTGAATCTTAGGGTGTTGCCCCAGGTTGACAGCTGTTTGGATAGGTGGTTACCGATGCATGGAAGCGCCATAAGTTGTGTAAATGTTTTCAACAAAAATTGTGTTAAAATTCTTAAAAATTTCCGTTAAATTTTTTATAAAAGTTATGAAATTTTTTAACAAAAATTGTGTTTAATTTTTTTAACAAAATTTGTGTTAAATTTTTTAACAAAAATTGTGTTAAACGTTTTATAAAAATTGTGTTAAATGTTTTTAAAAAATACTTTAAATTTTTTAACAAAAATTGTATTAAATTTTTCAACAACGATTGTGTTTAATTTTTGTTAAATGTTTTTTAAAAATTGCGTGAAATTTTTCAACAAAAATTTAACAGAAATTGAGATAAATTTTGCAAAAAAATTGTGTTAAGTGTTTTCAACAAAAATTGTGCTAAATTTTAACAAAACTTGAGTTAATTTTCTAACAAAAATTGTGTTACATTTTTAACATAAATTGTATTAAATGTTTACAACGAAAATTGCGTTAAAATTGTGTAAAAATTTGTTAAATTTTCTTAAAAAATTGTGTTGAACATTTCAGCAAAATTGTGTTAAAGGTTTTTAAAAAATTGCTTTAAACTTTTTTAATAGTTAATTTTTTAACAAAAATTGTGATTAGTTTTTACAAAAGTTGTAGTAAATTTTAACAAAAGTTGAGTTAATTTTTTAACAAAAATTGTGATTAATTTTTACAAAAGTTGTGCTAAATTTTAACAAAAGTTGAGTTAAT
The DNA here is from genome assembly GCA_030248215.1 of Enoplolaimus lenunculus. Taxonomy (NCBI): domain Eukaryota; kingdom Metazoa; phylum Nematoda; class Enoplea; order Enoplida; family Thoracostomopsidae; genus Enoplolaimus; species Enoplolaimus lenunculus. The sequence goes on from JASANG010000308.1 coordinate 4,545, forward strand.
TTTTTAACAAAAATTGTGATTAATTTTTACAAAAGTTCTGCTAAATTTTAACAAAAGTTGAGTTAATTTTTTAACAAAAATTGTGATTAATTTTTACAAAAGTTCTGCTAAATTTTAACAAAAGTTGAGTTAATTTTTTAACAAAAATTGTGATTAATTTTTACAAAAGTTGTGCTAAATTTTAACAAAAGTTGAGTTAATTTTTTAACAAAAATTGTGATTAATTTTTACAAAAGTTGTGCTAAATTTTAACAAAAGTTGAGTTAATTTTTTAACAAAAATTGTGATTAATTTTTACAAAAGTTCTGCTAAATTTTAACAAAAGTTGAGTTAATTTTTTAACAAAAATTGTGATTAATTTTTACAAAAGTTGTGCTAAATTTTAACAAAAGTTGAGTTTTTAACAAAAATTGCGTTACATTTTTTTAACATAAATTGTATTACATTTTTTAACATAAATTGTATTGCATTTTTCTAGCGGCTTATCAGTCTGATTGTGATACACTTGGAACGGCGAGATATTTACACAATGATGTGTGTTATTTTACACGTTCGAACCCGAATTCCTTGAGTTTTGACATGAAAATGGGTGATTGTTTAGCGGATCAAGGTCGCTTGGCAGTTTTTCGTGATCCATACGCAATGAATGCAGTTGCAGAAATTGCTTTGGTATTCATAGTTTACATACATAAAATGTAGCGTAGTTCGTAACACAGCCCTTTGGGTGCAAGTGTCCAGCTCCCCGAGTGGCGATTGTATACGTTTCTTAACCTAGAACCTGGTAATTAAAATCTTACCTTAAAATTAAATTTGAGATGAAATAGAAAATATTCATGCAGTAAATGGTCAAAATTTCAAAGCTGTTTGTCTTAGAATACAAAGTTGATCCCCGTTTTCATTTAATACTTCTTAGTTCTACTAATGTGTCTCATTTTTTCAATTTTCTGAATTTTACAAATTCTTTTTGAAATATTTTGTTGATGCAAGTTTTTTATTTTTAACATTTTCCTTATACATTGTCAGTCCATAGCTGCTTCTATATTACGTATATACGTTAACAGCAGTAGATTCGCCATCAGGCCTACTCGCAAATGACCAATTAGCTTGCTGTGAATTTGGGCCATTCAAAATGAAAACATCTCGGTTATGTGCTTATTTTTCAAAGTCAGTGGTTGTATATATGTGTATATCGTTCTAACTAGTGATAGGTACTGCAAATAGTTGCATTTAAATGGACATACTGGTCAATTTTCGCAACAACTGTTTAAAAGACATTAATTGCTAATTTTAATACAAAATTTGTGTTCTTTATTTACAGCAATCTGGTTGCTCTCCGGCATCAAACTGTCATTTTGCAATTAATGGCCAAAAAGGCAGTTTAGACCAAGGACAATTTGCGAATTATGAAATCTACAATGGAATACCTACACTTGGTCCGGGTTCCGGCATCAAGCTAGACGATCTGTACTTGCCGCCTGCATCAGGTATCGTTTCAAAATATGATTGGCTGGCTATCTAGAATTTGGAGTATGTTAATATATATGTTAATTCGTTAAGATAATCCTGCTGTCAAACATTGATTTAACAAGTCATTTTGCATCAAAATCAAATTTTAGTCACCGCGATTCAACATGGCAGATGTCATGTTAAGCACGCCGAGCAAAAAATTTGCCGGAATCTATTAAATGCATTTCAGAATTGCTGTAATACTTAGAAAATGCCTGATTTCTAGGTTATTTGTATGACGAAAAAACGACAATCATTTTATGGCTGAAAAATTTTTTCGATACATTCTGTCGAACAGGACCAGGAACAAACTTATTGTTTGTCCTTTATCTATGTAGAATGAATTTGTGAAAATCAGTTGTTTATCCATAACTCTGCATTTTTTTGCTATTTCTCTTAAATCAGAACAAACAAGTTAACATGATTTTTGCATAATCTCTAAAGTAATGTAATTTAGCGGATTTATGCGTATAAGGGGTTAAATTACACCAGTGAAACCGGACTTTCAACTTTTAGCTTGTTTAGTTTTTATTGTTGACGTAGCATTAACTGCATATAGATTGAGTCTAAGAAATTATTCTGACGGCATTAATGTCATGCTAATATGCAAATATTGTATGTTACAAACAAAAGCTGTAACCGGGGCTGCAAAAATGGAAACCAAGTTTAACTGTAGATGCTTCATATTGCTTATGTTGCACATTTTATTTAATATTCATAAGAGAACATTAAATGGAAAAGCAGAAATATCAGAGCTCTATTGACTGTTTGGCATCGCTCATTTCGTTTACACTAAACTCAACCTTACAAATACTTTATGGGCTGTATCGCACATCCCACGTGTGTAAAAATTCTAGTTAAGAATTTTTAGCAATAATTTCACTGAAAGCATTCAGTCGTATTTATAACACATAAATCTTTGAAATATACCGCTATACCGCTAGCGAATACAAGAGTCACCGCCCGAAGGTGATGACAAAATGTTAAAATCGGACTTTATTCAAGTGATTTCAATAACCATGAGACAATTTCTTTAAATTATTTGAACTGCGATAATATTTTCTGTTGTTTCCAGGGCAATTTCTAACAGTACAACCCGGTCAAGATTGTGTTCATTTGAAACCGAACGAATTTGATGGATTTTTACCGGTTAATTGTGCAGGTTATCTTGATACTGCACTTTGCGAAAAAGGTTAATGATATAAAAAATTGATTTCAAAACCTGTATAGCAATAATGCGTTGACCTTAAATACACAGCCCCTGGCTTGCTTGATATCAAATTTTATACAGAAACATTTAATATTTACGCCACCAACATTTTAAGATAATGTAACAACCCAATTTTTAGCCCCCGTTAATTATATGCGCCTGCTTACTACGTCTAAGCTTAGTTTAACTCTAAGCTTTCCAGAATCTGAGTTACCCTGTCTCTCACTAGGCAAGAACCTATAATGACAAGTGCCCAATTTTTGATGCAACAAACATTTTCAAATCAAAGAAGTATATATATCAGCAGAAACATAATTAATAAAATTATGTTTCAGTTGAGGTAACAGAAATTGCGCCTACTACACATTCAATTCCTTCACTTGGGCTGCGGGACGCCGGCTAAACCAATGCTGCAACAACGTCTGCTGTTTCCAATTAAAAAAGTATTACAAAATCTGACCAAATCATCGCCCATTACACTTAAACGGCTGGGGATTGAAAACAGCTTAAATTTTGTTTAGAGTTTTTCTCAACGTTTTGTCACTACACATGTAGAAAGACTAATATATTTCTATAAAACGTTTGTTCAGTTCTTCCACCCTTAAAGGCAAAAACCGAAAAAAAATGTTTTTCTTTTGGATTTTCCATGTCCAACTCTGTTTAAAAATATTGACCCTGGTAATATAATAATTAAACTTTTATATTTCAGTCTACAATTGTATATTGGAGTGCAGTGAATTCAGCGTTCTGCATGGCAACGTGAGCTATAGCGATTCGAGTCATGTTAGCGGAACAACTGCAAACATCACATGCCACGCCGGATATTCGCTATCAGGACCGGATCAAAGAACTTGTGGCATTGACGGACGTTGGATTCAAACGAAACCTGAATGTTTACCGATTTGTTGTAAGCGAAACGCTCCGCAGTTGGCGTGTTAGAGTAGCATAGGAGAGGGGTAGGAAACTAATATATGAGGGACGTATATTTTTCAAAAAAATTACTTTATAATAGGAAAAATATTGCTTCAGAGCCCGGAAACGTGGGAGCCTAAATTTGTTTAGGTCGAGAGCGGTGCCTGACCGGTACCCGGCGCGCTTTTGGTGATGTTTTATAAAATATAACTCGTCGTTTTTCATTGATACAGTATTAAACTCTAGCGCACATCGATAGGCGTAGACAGGAGTTTTGGGAACAGGGTAACGTCTATTTAAGTTTTCGAAGGAATGTTTCTTGTGTTACCAACTGAATAAATGCCTAGATATCCCTGAACGAAAATTGCATTGAGGTTTATGACCCCTCAAACCTCCTTGGCCGTGTTCTTCAACCGAAACACCGGAAAACCTGCCTGCAGGTGTTATCAGCTGGTGAAATTGTGTTTTTTCTATATTCAAATCAGAAGATTTCGATTTTTTTTTAATTTTCGCGAAGTTATATGTAGTGCCGGAGCAGACATTGGTGGGGGCTTCCCCCAAACTCCAGGGTGGGTACCCACCCTCCAAATGGGTGGCATGGTGTGGCTCCTCCGGCCCTGGTCATGCTGCACATCTTGGTGCTGTATGAGAGCTGTAAAAAATTTTCATTCTCACAGTTTATATATATGTGTATAATTGTATATAATAAAATTGTAGTTTAGTTGTTTCATTTCTTTCAAACGTTTCAGCCATTTTTGACAGCCGTCAAGTGGACTGCGTCAATTATGTCGATACGACGTCACCGTCTGTTTTGACGAGCGATAACTACTGCTACTATTTAAAAACTGCTGTTTACGCGTTCCTTCCAGGCCTACTGGAATGTGGTAAAAGCGACGCAAATTTTGCATATTTACACGGTGTTTCGGGACATTATGCGATTACTGAACTTTTCAAGGTAACCATGTGTATTGGGGCCGCATAGTCAAAATATCTGTACAGTTTTTAAGTATAAACATACGGCCCATGTATAGAACAGGGCCGGAGCGTTTTCCTGCGGGACTGTAATAAAGTAAGCTCACTCTTTAGACTATTTTCTTACATAGACTAAGTCTTAAGCTTAGGCTTAGTAATATGCTTATACTACAGTTCTGAACCTGTTCTAGGTATGCATGGGCCAAAGTTTACTATTAGTTAAAGTACTTGTAATATGTTCAAAGTAGGAGGTGGAGGTGCTGACTATGCCACTTCGTAAACTTTCTAAACATGAAGATCGAAAGCGTTGCTAGCGCGAAACCAGACGAACGTTTAATTCTAGACAGACTGGGTTAAAATGTAACATTGTTTTAGTGGCTAAAAGTTGAGCAAAATTATTGGAAGACCTAAGACGCCTAGCCCCCCTCAGCAATTACACCACTGTCCCTGCGAATCTGCCGCTATCAGTGTCATTCTGAAATATATTTTTGTTTCAGAGTTGGGGCTGCGCGTACAATGGCGGATGCAAGTTTCTTATGAACGGACGAACAGTCGACTCGTCAGTTCCAGCAATGATAAATTTTACAATTTACGACAAACCGTTTTCGTCGCGCAACCAGCATCCGCAAAATTTAGACGAAACATTTGCTAAATGGAACTCAGGTTGGTTTGAATTTACTTTGATTATAACTTTGAAGTCTAAACGTAAGCCTAAACCCAAGACTAAGTCTAATAATTCCAAATTTTAGTAGTGTAGCTTTAACTTGAAACAATTGAACAAATGAATTTTGAAGCGCGCGGCGCGGCCACCCCAACCCTTCTCAGTTTTTGAGCCCGGATGCAAATGAAACGTTATGATTTTAGCCAATCCTGTTCCTGCTGGCGGGATGACTGCTGGCGCATGCGTTTCAGCAGAATATCATGATGAGCTTATGTACAAAAGTTACCCGTGTGACAAACAACACTTTTTGGTTTGTTCCAAGCGTAAGTTGACATATACATATATCTAGATATATTTCACATATATTAGGGTGTGACCGGATATTTATTTACCGGATACCGGAACCGGATATAGATATTTAATTTTTTACCGGAACATGAACCGGATACCAGATATTATATATTTTAAATAATTATTTTTCGCTGTATTTTTAGTGTGCTCAATGTTTTCGTCTGTTGTAAAGTTCATAATTCTTGCTGATAGACTGAAATTATTTAATGGCAAAATGCATTAAATCCTCTCTCGCTTACACAAGTTAAAAGTAGCTGAAAACATATCAAAACTTGAACTTCTTGACTTGCCCAGAAATGTAATCGCACCAACATGTTAAAGACGCTCGCTTGTAAAAATTAGTTTTATGATATTCGACACTACAACCATAATTATCCGGAATCCGGTAGAATATGTAGGTTCACAAACTTAGGTACCAATGAATATATTTACTTCAATGGCATTTAAGACACTTTCCACGCACATCGTAAGGTTAAGGCTTATACTCAGGCATAGAAGTTCAGGTCAAGGCTTAGAGGCGTAGACAAAGGTTCAACAGACAGCGACTAAGGTTTAGGCTCAAGTAAGCTATATCCTACACATAATCCAAAGCGTAAGAATAAATGTGGAAGAAAGTGTATAAGAGCCTAAACGTTTTAGTTAAACCACGCCAAAAAAATCAACGCCCACTAAAATTGATTTAATTGCAAAGCCTAAGCCTATTGTTACTAACCTAAGCCTATTATTACTAAGCCTGACTAAGGCAAAGCTTGGCAGCGGAACTACAATTAACAAAATTAAGTCTTATTTGCTTTTAAGAGCGTAACATATGCTTTAAGCCTATTCCTAAACCAAAGTCTAAACTCAAATCTATGTCTGAAGATTAATCTAAGCTTATTCTATTGCTGTCCAAACTGAACAACAGAACACACTTAAAAATACAGATCATTGAGGTCATCAGGTTTAACGGCCAATGTATAGAACAGGACCATAACAGTGGTAGAAGCATATATACCTAAGCCTAAGCCTAAGCAAACAAATTAGCCTAATGCTTAAGCTTACTCAGTTGCAGTCCCGCACAAAAAAGTTCCGCCCCTATCTTTACCCGCCCGCCCCTATCTTTACATGGACGGGTTCAACCAATGATTGTATCAGGTTTACCGTTTAATGTGGAGTAGCAAATTTCAAAACTCAAGCAATGGATTTGCCACTGGCTTCAGCGATAAAAAATTGACCAACGAGTCGGAATGAATGAACTTTTATCAGAAGTTTCGGCAATTTCGATTGCGAAATTTATTGTAATATAAAGTACTGTTGAAGGGTGTCATAGCGTCATCATATTATTGCTGTTCAACTGTGATAATCACAGGCGGATCAGACGGAAACCCAGTCAGACCTATGCGCCCCAACACTGGTCAAGACAAAAATATTGTGTTAAAATATGTTAATAAAATTGTTTGGTTTCTCGCTGGCTGGTCTCGCGATTTTTTTCATGAATATATCGCACGGTGTCTTTTTCCTACCGCCGCCATAAATTTCTAGATTCGTCACTGGTGACAGTTTTTATTTTTTCAAACGCGACAGTGCAGATATTTTGTGTCAACATTACAGAAATGCAATGTGCGCCTGAATGTCCACCAATCGAAATCGAATTCGCTACCGTAACTTATGCTGGAGTGGATGTTGCGAACGAAGGCATTCAACCTGGAACGATTGCTTCGATAACGTGCGACGCGGCGACTGTGTTGAACGGAGCCGGCATTATGCGATGTATTGCAAATTACACATGGGACTTAGAACCACCACGCTGTTTGCCGTTGTGTAGTACGTTACGTTCAAATGCGACAGCGCGAGCCCCCCCCCTCAGCTCTCCAACCAAAACGGCTCTAGTACACTTTCCCCATATGTCCTCTTACGTTTACAAAAAAGGTCTGCCTATGCCTAAGCCTTTGTCTTAGCGTCAGCTTTAATATTAAACGTGAAAGAAAGTGTACAAGACTCGTTATGGAACAGTATATATTTGGAGCAGAAAAATGCCCTGCATTTCAATTATTAGAACGAATAAAGCCAGCTAACGTTTTTTGCGAGCGAGCGTAGCAAGCGAGAAAATTTTTTTCAAAAATCGAGCAGGTAGGCGCCTGTAAAAGTGTATTTTTATCGTTCTACCAACAATTTAAGGGTTGTTTACAGCTCTACGGCGAATTTTTTATATTAAAATCTACAATATAATAAATAAACTTATAAAAATAATCGTCTCGCGTTTAATTCCGAGCAGAGGAACAATAATCGTGGGTCTAACCAACCCTGAGTATTTTTAAACAAAAACGTTGCATCGTAATTTGATGCTTAAATTGCGTTTAGTTTCTCGCTTTGTTCTACTCTGTGCTGGTGGTCCTTCGGTTCTGTATCCACCGCAGAGGCCTTGACCCTGGGACGATGGCAAAAATATGACCCACGCCGATTTTAATTTTGCACATTTTGAACTTTGTATTAATTTGTTTCAGGTTCACGAGCGTTGGAATGCGCTGGTTTGGCCTCAGACAATTTGTTCGTCGACGAAACTTGTTACGTCGCGACTGGATCTGTTGCCACTCAAGTTGTCGCTCAGCAGACTTGTGAAAATATGAATACGGAATTTTTAATTCCTTCCGATGATGATTTAGTGTTTATCGAACAACTTGTTGCGGTTAGTACTGCTGTTCAGGGGCGTGTACAAGACTAGAGATAGAGGTGATATTTTTCGTACCGAAATTGTTCAGACATGAAAGCATCCATTTCAGGGTTGCGCCATATTCACCGGGCGCCACCGGACGCCAGCGCAAGGTACAGTAAACAAATTTGCCGAACGCTGCTACACCGCCGTGTGCCGTCTGATGCCGACAGACGCCGCTATACGCCATTTTTTAGTAAAAATTCCTGCACGTTGCCGTGCGTCGTACTGCGGCGGCGTCCCATTCAGTAAAGTATAGCGCAACCATTTAACCGGCTTAGAAAAACCTTGGGGACTCCTAAAGATCAAAAATATTTTTTATGCATAAGTTTATAGCCACCCCAATTAAAATCCTCGCTACGCCTCTGTTTGTCTATGTCTTGTTTTTTAACAAGGTACGTAGTCAACAAAACAAAAAATCTTGTTATCTATATAATTAAAGCTGGAACGCCCCACGTGCGTATTTTGGGCACCGTTTAAAATGTAAGCAAATTAAATGTTACTGTATTTTGTTAATACAATCTATCTTAAAGATCGTATGGATTTGATTTACGTATTATTGTATAAAGATTTTTAGTTGCGTTCCAACATTTTTGCGGAAAATATGTTGACTTCTGTTGCAAATATTGCAACCAGATTGACTAGTTTACATTTATTTCTCTAAATATATACTTAAGTATAGACTTGGACTTAGGAAAATGCTTACATAAAGCATTCATGGAAGTTTTTTCAACATTGAGCCTAATCCTAAGGCAAAGTCTCAGCTTTAAAATGCAGAGGGAAGTGTACAAGAGCAAAAATTAGAGTTTAAATTTCCAAAACGCCGTGTTGATTACATACATGGGCTTGCTGGAGAGGTACATATTTCTCCCGTTCTCACTGGGTAGTGGGCACGCTCATGCTTTTATTAATTATACTTTGTTATTTTTCAGACTTGTACGGGTACGCCTTGCAAATACTGGATCAATGCCAAAAAATATTTTCGTGCAAACAATGACGTCACTTCATTTTTGGCCTATCATCCGTATGATACTTTGATCGAACCGCAAACTGGTTTAACGAACGCAATCATTAACGAGCCACCGGCTACAGGTACGTTTAATATTGCTTTTTTGTATCAATTTTGTACTTTATTTCAAGATAACAACATTTCTATAATAGTCACTAACTTTTGTAATTTTAAGCTGAATCGATTATCCTAAGCCTAAGCCTAGTTTGATGACAACGAGAATTGACGAGTCGAAGGTATTTTGTGGAGTACAAGTCGTCGGGCGATGAATACAAAAATTTTTTTTGCAGTGGCCCTAAAAGGCGCCTTGCGAAAAAATCGTACCCGCCTACCCCGTTAAAATAGCTGTTACATAACAAGTAATTAACAGCATTTCAGCCATTTTTATATTGATTTTAATATGCGATTAATCTATGTTCTCGCGACTTTTACTTATTCAATACTGTTTGAAGCTGATTTAGCAAGTGACAGCAAGAAAAGTTCGATGAAAGACGATATAAATTTTAGATATTTTGTCTGCCGAAAAAATTTTCAGTTTACTTTTGAGCTACAAATTGCAAAACTAAGTCATCTGTAGGTTTTTGGACCCACCCCGACACGGTTCATGTATATCTATGTCGTAGCCACGGCACCAATGTAGCTATTTCACCAATATGGCTAGTATCTGCCCCAATTGTCTCAGTAGCTAGCCAACGCCGTAACAGCTCCTGATTGGTTAAGAATAATCAACTAAATGACCACAGTGTAACGTGATTGATCCATTTTTCTTGTCCACTGCGAGCAATAATTGGTGCCGTTGCTAGATGTATTGGCGATATGGCTAACTTGGTGCGGTGGCTACGGCATCTAAAAACATAGTAGTTATTCTGCGCAGACTTTGCAACATCTGCCAATTAAGTTGGTGCCTAACCAGGATACGTAAGAGTATAAAACAAGACTTTTTCCAGTATTATTGTTTAAAAAAGGTTCATTTTCGTTGCAACTGTCATTTGAACGTTTTTAACAACAACGCAGCAACGCTTTTATACATTTCTTCCTCATAGGCTTAGGCTTAGGCCCAAGAGGTTTCCAACTCGCACGAATTTCGTGTTCAATTCCCCAACGCTAGTACATCTTTATATATACTTACATTCAGATGTGGATCAAGGAATTTTTGACAGTGGGCGGGCTGGTAAATGTTATGATATCCAGAAATTATTTGGTGAGGGACCTTGTCATTTTATCACTAAAAATTTTCTGAGGGGGAAAATTGTAAGATAAGGGACCTTATCATTTTACGTTTGCCACAAAAATATTCTGAGTGAAAAATTGTATTTTTTTGCAAAAACATATTCTACATCGGAAAAATTGAATGGTAGTAGGACCTTGCCATTTTATAACAAGAAAATTTTAACAGGTGGCGTACACCTCCTGCCCCCCCGCATCCTCTGGTTCCGCTAATGCTTACATTATAATTCATCGGCTGTGCAATTTTTATAGGCCCTTGTCCGATTGGTTGGACTCAAACTGCGTTTGCATGTTATCGTTTTATTCCGCCGGCGATTTTGAAAGCTTCAGACGCAACGACTTTTTGTCAAAAATTGTATCCGAATTCAACCCTGCCGCTATTTTCAACTCAAGCCCAATACGATGATTTTATTGCTTACTGTAATTTAACATCAACTTGTAGTTCTGTCGATACAACACTGGAGGGCGTCTACTCAAACTTCGATGGGAGTTTTAAAGTAACAGATTCAACTAACACCCAGTGTTTGCTGCCTCCGCTGTCAAATCATGATTTTAGCAACCGGGGGTTAACGGAAAATTGTATTCGAAAATTAGCTGATTCGAATACAATTACGGCGTGCAGCTGTGACGACAAGCATGCAGTTGTATGCCAAATTGCATTGTTTCCTGTTTGCGATTCAAGTAAATTGTATTAATTTTTGTTGATGGTAAAAATAGTCGTCAGGTTGAAGTTGGTGATTAGAATTGAAATAGTTTTTTTTCGCACTTCATTCGATGGTTTCTGAAAAACCATGCGACAGAAAACTGCGCTCGGCTAAAGTCAGCTTTTAACCTGCTTCACTCTAAAACCTAACACTACGATAAAAGTCAATTAAATGATTGTTTAAATAGACTATGCAACTGGTTGTTTAAACTCTTGTTAGCGTAGGGAACCCTCTTTGAGGTAGGGCTTCCTAAATGGGGCATTGGGGTTCCTGCTCCGGTCTTGTATGCACCCCCTACTTTTATCTGGCTCAGCTAACAATATCTAAAATCACTTAATTTGTAGTGTTTGGTAGATTGACAAAGTTGTTCGTGTATTCGGTTTTATCGGGATATTTTTGGATAGCCGCATACCGGAACCGAAGCCGGATATCACTTTTCTTTACGATCCGGATGTTGATTTTTTGCCTGGTTGATTATGCATGTGCGTATAAGGGTGTTTATTTTTTAGGCTTTGATTCTACTGCGCTTTCTCCAGTATCTTCTGCAGGTATAAATTTATTCATAATATTCTTTGCAATGTTATTTTTATTATTAGTTACGTACTATTATTATTACAATTATTATTATTACAGTTATTGATGTTATTATTATAATGATAATCATTATTATTAATAATAATACGTATTATTAATGGCCCATGTATAAACATGACCCGAACGTTTTCCGGCGGGACTGTAATATAGTACGCTTAAGCTTTAGACTATTTTTTGCTTAGGTTTAGGCTTAGGTATAAGCTCATTCTTACGCTTAGGCTTAGGCTCAGGCTTAGGCTTAGAAATACGCTTATACTACTGTTCTGTCCCTGTTCTATACATTGTCCATTATTATTAATTATTAGTCTTCTATTCCTATTTTTATTAAATTTAATTCTTCTACGCTCATGGAGGTTTTTAATATACTTAACAGGTTTAACTGGCCTAGCGAATAACACCAGGGGTTGCACTCTATCGGCTGTTGCAAACGCTTGTAATGCGTCCGTCTACAATAAACTTGCGTCTACCATGTCACAATTTTCATATTCCTGTCAACGTTTGCAAGTCCGAATATAAATTTAGGCAAGATTTTATGACAAGTTCAAAAGTAATTTAGTGAAACTTCTATAGATGTTGAAGCAATTTCACACCGAAAAGTGTTTTGATATTAATATTGGCGTAAATTACAGTTTTTACACTTGTATTTAAGTAAAATAATTGTTTGATTTTTTTCAGCTAATCATTTAATTGGTGACGGTATGTGCGTGACGTACTATCCCACACTGAATCATTCGTTATCCGTGGCCTCATGTACTACCTCCAATAAAGGATTATGTAAAAAAGGTAATCGTCCTCACCATGGTTTTATACCCATGATTTCGTTTCGAAAGTGGATAACCGCGTATATTTAAAGTAGTTTCGAGCGAATGTAGCGAGCGAACAAGAAAATTATTTTGACCTTTGTAGGTTTTTCGACAGCATGTAAACGCAGCGAGAGAATTGTCGTGTGTGACTCCGGATGGGTTTAAGCGGAATTGCCCGCGCCATGGGTACGCCGTCCCGTATGGGTTAAAATAGGATAAAAATCAGATGAATGGATTTTTTTCGGTTTTGATATTTTTAGCTAACAAATAACCGGTTTTTGTGTTCAGACGGAACATCTAAAATTTTGTCGTTCATCGAATTTTTCTGTCCACCGCTTGCTAAATTCAGCTTATTCAACTGTACTGAATAAAGTAACAGTCGCAAGAAGATATATTAAGTGCATTAAAGTATAAAAATAAACATAAAAATCGCTAAAATGCCGTTAATTTTGTAATATATAACGGTTATTTTTGTTCGACAGGTGTGGGCACGGTTTTTTTCGTGGGGGACACCATCGAGAGGCTAGAAATAATTTCTTGCTGGGCAGGAGGCGTCTAAAAGTTGGTTTTCCAGTATTTCCAGTTCAATTCAATATAATCCCGAATGCCAAGAGGCGGTAATGAGGAAGCAAGACACTACGGGTAGCGGAAGGGGCACGAGAGCTGAAGAAAGCAGAAACATTATTATAAAATCCATTACCTTCAAAAAAACTACATTATTTACTGAATTTGTTCAAGTTTGAGTTACAATAAACTCAATCACGTATACTAATTCAGTTTAAAAATTAAAGTAGTTAAAGTCACGCATATAAGAATCGCTGAAAATGCAATTTTACTCGGGCAAACGAACGCGGCGTTATTTTCGCGTAGCTTTGCGGGAAATGGGGCAGCTTTCATAAACAATTCACGAGGCTGGGCGGCGTCTGCTGGTCTTAGGTCGTCCTTTTAATATCTCTTGGATGGGTGCTAACGACTATTAAACGTACATCAAATGAACACAGTAGGGTATTAGAACATTTTTAACGAATACAGCGTTAACCGTGCTAGAAATAAATTAATCTATATATACAGGATTTTATGGGTGCCAAATCCGAGAGAGAGGTGGGGGGATCACTGACGTCCCACTTTTTGACCCCCGTACTTTTTAAAGACAATTAACATGCCGGGCTTATTAGTACCCAAAACGTCTGACAGACTCATTGTTCATTATAAATTGGATTAATACTAAAAAGTTACCTGGCAAATTTATGGTCAAGGTGAAGTCAAAATATAGCAAAATGTAGACACTGTTTTCGCACATTTTACCTTTCGCTTTTAAGTTTTCATAATCTGTAATACTTTTGTATCGTTCGTTTTGCCAAATTGTGCTTTGATCAGCCATCGCTTCTTGGAGAGTATGAACATGTCTAAATTACTGAATTGACCACCTGACTTTTGAGAACAGATTGGCGCCCATGCAGGGGTTCAATTTACAGTGCAGTAAATATTACAAGTACAAACGTTGTTTACTTTTGTTTCAGAAATGCCGTGTGTTTCTGTACTTTGTCACCAAATTCAACTTCATGCCGATGCTGAATTCGGCCAGTTCAGGTATTCATCCGAAGGGCAGAGTTCATTCAAGCCTGGCACGTCCGCCGTTTGCCCGGAAGGATTCCGATGGCCCATATGGTTCAACGAATCTTTGCCAATTGTTTGTAACGAAACTGGAATGTGGGATAATTATGTTAATGTGAGCGATATTTGCACTCCGATTACACGTATGTTTTTTTTAATTATTTTTGTTTTATTTGATTTTACTCTTATTTATTATAGTTATTAATATGTTTTTATATATTTCTTTCATTAATTCAGTCTTTTTCTAGCATTTGTTTAATGACTAACAGACAGGAGTATACAGTGGTGCGTACGAGGTTTAAAATATGCCGTTATACTCGTACTATTTTATCAAAAAGAAAACATTACGGATTCAACGATGTTTGGGACGTTGGGACTTTTCTATTATAAAAGTTTGTTTTCTTCGAAAAACGGTAAAATTTCAAAACAAAAAATATCCTCCGCCTCCGGAACAACCTTGATTCGTCACTGCGTTGCGTGCTTTTATAGCTTGCCCTGAAGGATGGAAAATGATGTGGCAGTCATGTTACAAGCTGTTTCCGCAACCGAATTCCATTCAAATCAACACCGGAGACGCTTGGTGTCGGCAACAAAACGAATCAGCTCAACTTCCGGTTTTCCGAAATCAGTCGGATTATGATGAATTTGTCACGTTTATTAATGATAATTTAATCACTGACCTGGTTGCAATAGGTAATATGCTGTTGCAGAACCATCGCTTGTTCAACATGTTTATTGGCAAAAAGATATCGCAAGGGGCACGAAAAGTTGACTTCGCAAAGCTAAATCTTTTCTAAGACAGCCTGGGTAATCTGTTTGGGGGCTGAGCTTAACCAGCCTCAACCCGTTACCTACGAACCAATGAGAGTGACGCTGTATACGACGGCTTATGATTTTAAACGGGATGTAGAAATAATACCAAGTATCACTTTTACAAAATGGTTTTTAAGCAAGTGAACTTGAATATTTCAAATACAAACATGAATATATCAAAACAAATCATACGTGGAAAATCGTTTTGAATACGTGTGTCCATGTAGAAACTACTGAAAATTTGGGTAAATATTATTGAAAGTAGTGAACTGAAATTAAATTTTATTCCAAAAAAATTTTTTGCAGGAGGAACGGACGTTGAAACCGAAGGCACATTTACAGTATCGAGTCCGAATGGGTTAAGCTGTGAAGCGCCGTTCATCGCGTTTGACCAATCTACTGAACCGTCCGGTGGAACGAATGAGAATTGTTTAGTCAAATGGATGAATACACTCCTAATCCATGATATTTCTTGCTCTTATGGATACAGCAATGTTGTTTGTCAAATTCCATTATACGACGTTTGTGGTACGCTTCCTTTTCATTGTCGATCCACTGGGCCTGCCGTGATGAATAATTTAGGCCAATCTATAGAACAGGGCCGTAACATTAGTATAAACGTATTCCTTAGCCTAAGCCTAAACTTAAAGTCTATAAGCCTAAGCAAAAAAAATTAGTCTAAAGCTTAAGCTTACTCTCTTATGTCCTGACGTTTATTTACTTATTTATTTATTTATTTATATTACTTATTTATTTATGTTTTATTGATAATTTTAGAGCCACGTCGCTGTGATATTCCGGAAATTCCGGCTGAATCCAAAATGGAATTAGTAAACAATTCGTTGGTTGTGAACACAAGTGTTCCTGTGAATTTTACGCTGGAAGTTCAATGCGTTACTGGATATGAATTTGTTGACTCAGTTCAAAATCCAAACGCAAGTCGAACATTAATTTGCAACGAAACTGGACAGTTTCAACCAACTGGACAGCTCAGTTGCCAAAGTTAGTTTCCAATGGTTAGATTTGAAGCTGTATTCAGTTGGATGGTTGAATCATGTGCTTACTGATCGATACTGACACCTTTAGAGCTACAACGTCCGGGACAGCGGAGTATCTTGTATAAACTGTCCAGCGCGTTGAAGCCAAAAATAGTTATTTACGCAAAGAAATGAATGCCAAATATTTCAAATTTGATTTCAGAAATCGTCCAATGCCAAATTCCGGAAATTCCGGCTGAATACAACGCAGAGTTTGTCAACAGTTCACTGGTTGTAAACACAAGTGTTCCTGTGAACTTTACGTTTGCTGTACAATGCATTGATGGATACGCTTTTAATGATTTGGCACAAAATGCAAACACCAGTCGACTTGTAATTTGCAACGAAACTGGACATTTTGTACCAACTGAAAATTCTACTTGCCAAGGTTGGTTTTCGAAACTTTTTTCGTTATACGTTTCGTGTTTTGTATACCCTGCCCATGTTACTTTTACGGCCGTCTCATTTTCAGTGAAACTGTAAAAGAAGAGGCGCTAGATTTGAGACTATATTTTTAACTTAGGTTAAAGAATACACATATTCAAACACTTAGGTTTAGGTTTAGGAATATGCTTAATCTACAGTTACGGCGCTAATAGTAACATTGGCCGTATGACCCGTCTGTGTGTGTGTGTGGAAATTTTGCATAAACTATTTTCAACTATGGTTTTGAAAATCAAAGCACAATGGAATTATGCAAATATGTTTGGCTGGAATATCCGCCATATTTTTGACGCATCCGGTCGGCTTGGTCATTGTGCTTATAATATTAAGCACAAACTAAAACTACAGGACCGTATAAGAGTTGATATAGCGATTTGTTTTGACGTATATGTCGCAGCCCAAACTGTTATTAAGCTCAAACCACGATTGTGGCTGTGCATTGCGGTGCTTTCTCTAATCCGTAACGCAGCATTGAAGAGCCGAGTTCACAATCGTGAATATTTATTTGCTTGGGTTCGGTTTTAACGCTGTAATTTGTTATTAATGTCCCACTTTTTCATTTCGTAAATCGGAATATATTATAGCAAGCCAAATATACGCAACCAGTGGCGGATCCAGGATCTCAAAATGGGGGGGGGGCAAAATTTCACAGGTAATAAACTTATTTTTGACCCATACTGTAGTGACCCAAATAAGAGGGGGTCCCCATTTTGAGTCCCAATTAATAGGAGTCCGTATCCCTAATAAGAATCCGTAAGCAGGTTAGAGTCCTTAAACCCTTGTTTAGAATCCATAAATGTCTATTATCCCTAATTGTAGCGCATAAATGACTCCAGGGCCAAGAAACTTTAAAGCGTGCTTATACTATTGTGTATAAAACAGAGAAATAAACAGCGTAGAACAGCTATTGACACTATATAATTTTTGTCGAGATGCTGTTGGGGGGCCACGGCCGGGGTGGCCCCCCGTGGATCCGCCATTGTACGCAACACTTTATATAATTAACAGATCATACTGGATGATTAAGCGTTATATAGTACTTTGAGCATACACCGTTCTCACATGGATTAATTGACGGCTTGGGCTACGATATTTATGTGTTACATTTAGTTTAATATGTTAATCTTCAAATCTACTAACAGGTTTGGTTGTTGTTGTTGTTGAATTCAACTTTAATTACAACAATACACCAAGTTTTAACGTAAAAAACATTAGGTTACACAAAGCGTATTAAACCTGGACGAATGTTGGCCGAACCCTACAAAATTTTCGACGTTGCTTGTAAATCATCGAAAACCCTTGTATGTCCATGCTGGAAAATGTTTATCTTTCCTAGCAAGGTGAGCTGGCAACAGGCCTGAATGTTACACAATTCATATATGAGCATTTATTTGTCAGAAATTATCGAATGTCGAATTCCTGATATTCCACCCAAATACAATACGGAATTTGTGAATAGTTCGCTGGTTGTGAACACAAGTGTTCCGGTGAATTTCACGTTTGCCGTTCAATGCATCACCGGATACAGGTTTGCAGATTTTGAACAGAATTCGAACTCAAGCCGAAATGTAATTTGCAACGAAACTGGGCATTTTGAACCAACTCAACAATTCCGTTGCCAAGGTTGGTTTGCATTGGTCGTTTCTGTTATTGTTTACTTGCAATTGTATCTACTGCTCATGTTCCTTTTATGACTGTCCCGTTTTCTGGTTGCACTGCACAAGGGCGGGCCTGTTACGAAAGGGGGGCCAGAGGGGCGTTCAGCCCCTCCCTGGACGAATTTTAACCCCCCCCCCAGAGAGAATTTTGAACTTTGACAGCAAGTCATCAAAAACACTTGTATGCCCCTCCTAAAAATGTTTAGCCCCCTAGCAAGGTGAGCCGGCTATGGACCTACAAAATGGTAGGCTTTGATGTTAGACTTGAGTTTTTGCTTATACTTAGGCTTCGTTTGATACTTTTTTCAACGCTTGGGCATGGTTAAGAGATCGTAACATCGGTTGAGCTACATAATTATATCTTTATTTAGAGCCCTGATTCGAGCAGCTTACTCAAATTTTGACCACTTTCCACTTATGTACAGTGAAAATTGGTATTTAGTTTACTCCGAGCTAATAACCATCGGATTACTCAAAAATTTGAATTGGGGAATGACCGTAAGCGAAAACGCAAATTATTTGCGGGGTTTCTCAAATACAGGCGCTAGTATTTACTTAAAAGGTATGCGTTTAGGAACTCTAAGTATGTTAAGTAATATGATTGGAACATACATAAGTTTGAAGTTATATTTAAGTAGAGTTTCAGAAACCCAACCAATGACTCTAATAGAATTTTTAGATCGCTAACGATTATTGAATAAGGCAGTGTCAGTAACTTGCAAACAAGAGTTTGCATTGGGGGCTCTGCTCACCTTGACTCCCTGTACTTTAGTGATCTCAATAAGAGGGAGTCTGAGTGTTATTTTGACCCTCTGTTATTCGGTTACAGGCTGTTATTTATTTTTAATTCACCCAATATAAGCTGAACTTAACTCTTTTCTTTTTTATATTCTTTCATTCGGACAAAACTGACTTGCTCCGAACTATTTTTGTTGTTTTCTATTTGCGTTAATATTTTTCTCGTTTTAACAAAATTTATGCGGGTTGTCTGAGCGTCGGTTATATTTTTGAGCAGTCTAGGCCCTTGTTCTCTTTCGGTTACGTTTATGGACTCTAATTAGGACTTGTGGACTCTGTTTACCAGTCTTAAAATTGCGCTATACTCGCCGCGCGCCAACGTTTTTGCATCGGACTGTAATAGAGTAAACTTACGTTTGAAATTGATTTTACTTTAGAGTTAGGCTTATGCTTAGTTATAGGCTTATTTGTACGCTAGTGTTCCGGCTTTGGCATAGACTTAGAGATATATTTATACTAATGTTACGCCCTTGATCTATACTTTATCCATCACAGTGATGACTGTCTTGCTTTTAGCGATTCCATCGTGTCCTGCACCGATTTTGGGTCCAAATCTGCAGTTTTTGAACGCCAGCATACCCCTTATCCAGTATAACCAAAGTGACGTCATTGAACTTCAATGTGACGAATACTATCATCTCAATGGATCGAATAATTTGACCTGCGGCATTAACGGAACATGGGAACCTGTTTTGCCTATTTGTGAACGTAATTCATGAGCGCATCCTGCGATGGATGATGAGATGTATTCCCTACGAACACTGTTATATTAAATATTTTGCAGTTCAAATAGTTCATCTGAAGCTTATAATGTGTTTCCTAGACAAATAACTGATAAAATATGCTGGTGATACGAGACGAGTTCAGTAAGAAAATTTTGGCAAACTTAAAAAATATGGAAAAATTATATAAACGGGGTTTAAAAAATTACGGCATTTCAAAACACAAACATCTGTTCTGCGTTACTGTAAAATTCTAGATCCGCCACTGTGTACCTAAGTATTTAGCTCTATGTGAAATCTAAAACCCAGATGTTCTTGAGGGATCATCCAGGGAGTATATTGAACGATATATCATCCACTGCAAATGTCGGAAAAATTTTATATCAAAAGTTATACTCCGTTCGCATAAATAATAACAATATAGGCAAAAATATAGCGTGGCTAGGGTCTGTAAATATGAGATGCCCACAAATAAACTATTGAACGAAAGTAGGCAAATCCGTAAATAAAAAAGTGATCAAAGTTCTGTAAATTTTCTCAAGTTATCTGAAATCTAATTTTAAGCTATGACTCAAACCAGTAGTCTCTCGGAAGGCAGACATTTCACCGTTACCACTCAACTAAAGAAGGTAGACACTCGAACCCGAAGGGGCTGTCTCATGTTCTGTGAACAGTTTGTACTGCGCATACGTGTAACAATTGTTAAACCGTAATTTAAAGTTAAATCTTTTATTTTGTTTTTTTAGCATTCGCTGTTTGTTCAAATTTGACAGTTGCCGCACCGTTGTTTGTCGTCAATGGATCAAATGACGCCGATGTTTACGAGGGAACCGTATTCGAGTTGGATTGCGAAGAAGGATATGAGCTACTTGATATTTATAGATTTATCAAATGTGACGCCAATGGTCAGTATGACCCTGTAGAATTGCCACAATGCAATAGTAAGTTTAACATCTGGTGTATATTTTGTTGTATTTCGATGAAGCAGAGCGTAACCGGATATTCGTTTCGGCAAAAATCGGAATCCGTTTTCGGCTTAGATTTCAATTAGTTATAAATCACGTATCAATCTCGTAATCCGTATCTGTTCTTTGTTACTAACCATTTTCACCCTGTTTTAAAGTTTTGCGATTTTGTACACTAAGAGCATTTAATGCTTGTTCAACTCAGAAGCATAAAATTTCTTAATTTTGATAGGTTAAACCCAATATATTTTAGAGCTATTTTACCTAAGAAAATCGAATTGTGAGCTTTATTAGATGAATAATTTGCAATGCAACGGTTGCATTTATATGCCATTTTTTTTCAATGCACACCTTGGCGTTTTATGGTATTTTTGATCCGTATTCTTAAATGTATGTAGCATCTGTCATCAGTTGGTGAAATCTCATTTGACAATACTGTCACTAATTTTACAGAGACATGTCCTGAATTTTGGGTAAACAACGGAGCCGTTACGTACTCCGGAACCATGTTATACAACGATACTGCGTATGTTACATGTAACAGCGAATATTATCTACATGGCCAACCTACTCGTGTTTGCGGAATCAACGGAACGTATATTAATGATCCGCCGGAATGCTTGCGTAAGAATTGTTTTAAATAACATTACAAATGTATTTCCACCAACGTTTAACGTTACAGTTGCAACCTTTAAAACGAAGGAAGCCGGAATTTAACAAAACCAAAGCCCGGTTTAGGACCTGGAAATTTTCGCAGTCAATACCCGAACCCGGAATTTCTCAAAGTCAAAGTGCGGACGCAGATCCGGAAGTTTTCGTAGAATAATTCTCAACTTGGTCGTTAAATTTATTACATGACAAAAATAAAAGGAATACACGTTAAAATATAGAGTTTGACCGTTATATATAACTTCTAGCAGCAGAGCCAAACTTACGGTGTCTCAGGGCCGCTAAATTGTAATCGCGGGGCAAGGATACGTAGCTACGGATTGAATGATTGAGCAAAATATTTACTGAACATAAGTTCACAAACGACGAATTCATAAGTTTTTGACGTGAAAGTTTTTCGCCGCTTCTATCGAGTTTCCCCCTGCCTTTAATGGAAGAGTTGGACGCCAAAGACCTTCTTCTTAGCAGTTACGCCTATGCTATGGAGCTCAGTAGCGGATTCAGGATATCTCGGTGGGGATCCGAGGTTGTTCGATCACTGTGCCCCCCACCGGCGTCATGCTTCCGAAAATGACAATTTCATTGGGAGTGGCGAACGGTTGGTCGCTTCGGAATGCTTTTACGGCTAAACCCAGCGACTTATTTAAAATTTTTCACAAGCCACTTAGAGAAATAATAAAAGAACTAGAGCTCGTGAACGAGAATCCAGACGCAATTGTGGCGGCGTGCTCACTACGTGACACCGCTTGGAGTGGTAGAGAGCATTACTGGACACGCCTGATATCTTACATAGATGTGTATATAAAATATATTGAAACATGTATATTTACGTGTAATATATAACTGTAGGTCGGCCTATATAATTTTTCATTGAACTAGATCAAGTTTAGTAAAATAGTGCTAAACTTTCTGCTCGCTTCGCCCACGAATTTTTCAAAATTCAACATTTGTTTTGATTCCTAAGATCTCTCCAAATTAAGTATTCCAGCTACGCGCCTGCATTAGACTAAGCTGTATATATGGCGTCTTGTTACATTTTACTTCAGCGTGTCCACCTGGATGGCAAGCGACGCCATCAGCTTGCTACCAGATCGGTACTTCAGGCGCCACAGACCCGGTCGCAGACTGTAAATCGTTGGATCCGCGAGCCCAACTTTCTATTTTCCCATCCTCCGCGGAATATAGAGACTTTACTTCGATAATTAAAAACGTCTCGAACTCTCTGTGGGGCCTAACATCAGCAAGTTTTGTACGCGTCGCCGGATCCAACGCTCAAATTGAGCTGTTTTGGCTGATTGAAGATTCAGCCGGGACTGAATGTGAAGCACCTTACTTAGACTGGGTTTCTGGATATCCGATTGCTTCCGGCAGCGCTGGCGATACAAAACAATGTATTGCGTACCTGATATCGCTCGATGGAATGGTCAATGTTAAATGTCCCGGCGGAACCGGACCAGCAACTGTTGTTCATGTTTGCCAGATTCCGTTGTTTGATCATTCTTGTGGTTAGTTACACGAGCTCCTTTTGTTACCCCTTGCATGACATTATAACCAGTACCATTGAAACAGTTTTTGTTAGGAAGCAAGGCGACAGACCCATAACTTCTTTACGGTTGACAATAATTTTGTCAGCAGTGCCACAAAAGTTTCAACGTGCTGGTAAAACCAAGATCGGATAAAGACTCCTTGGAGTAGTGCATCTAACTTTAGATTTGTGTTGTGTAAAATGTATCAGCGCGCATTGTATTATGGCTGTCACATTTTCAAGACAGGTAACTTCCTTTCAAACACAGAGTGAACTTAGCTTTGAAGAATACCTCGGGAGCAAATTCAGCAGCGTTCATGGTTACTGTATTGTAGGATACAACATTAAAAATTAGTGCAGTGTACCCCCATAAAACGAGGGGTCGGTTAAAACGGAATGAGCGCTTGGGAGTAGTTTTCTACATTGAATGCACCCAGTTGTATACTCTTGTCAAAAAGTATTCATCCACTCTTCAAACGAAATCATTTCGAAAATAACTTCCGTTAACATCTGAGCAATTTCTATTATATTTCAATGCTATAAAAGTTTGTCGAATATGTTTAAGAAAGAGGCTGGTATAACAAACATTCCATACTTTATCCTAAATTTCAGCTAAATTTAGCTGAACAAGTTTTTAGAAATTCCTTGTACTCTGACTAACGTTACGCTCGATAATGGATCGTACTCAAAAGCGACATATTTTGTTACAATCGGCATTGAGACTGCACTTTTGTCATCGCTAACTGCAAACTGCAATAGCAATTATGCAATCTCTCCATCGTATGCCGACAAGGTTGATTATGCGTGCGCAATTGAAACTTCAAACCTGCCTAACAACCCGTTAGAATGTAGCGGTATGTGGCTAACAACGTAACAAAAGGATGTTGAATCGTTGAAGTTTAGAAAATGTTTTTATAAATACAACGTTATACTCTCTCGAAATGAAATTCTGGCTACGATGCTGTTCAAACCGAAATTGTGATCAAATTTAGTAATTACTATTGAACATGCTACAGTTATTGTTATAGGGAGTAGCGTGGAACACTGTAAAACAATGTGGTAAATCTAGAACAGAACTTATCGAATTTCGGCAGCATCGGTGGTGCTTGTTAGTATTTTAAAAAATAATTCTTATAAGAAAAACCTTGCAACGTAGTCAGCGACTCAACCGGAGGGGGATATATGGTGCATTCACTGCAATAAACGACTTTAATTATTTATATATTCAAAATGCTAACTGAGACAAATAGATTTACAAACAAAATCATGTTTATTAATTATATATGTATATATCAGGGTACAACCAGATACCAAAAACTGACGATGCTGTATAACCTATCCGGCCGGAGACCGACCCGGATAGTTAATTCGTTGTTGTATTTAATGTCACAATCCTATTAATTTGTATTCTAGTTTAGTAAGCCATATTACTATGTGAATTAATGTTTGAACGCACTAATATATATAAAAGTAATTAGCATAACCGTTCCTAAAGCACAATCCCACGAAGCGATCAAGAAGAGTTACACGTAAGTATTAAAGTTTGAGCACTATAATTGTCTATTATCTGCAAAAGATATTTTTTCATTTACAGGAACATGTGAACAAATTGACATACCGTTGATGTTCAATTCAACTGCGGGTGAAACGAATCCAATAATATCAAATTATACTTCTGCAATGTCAGACGAAGGACGCATATTGAAATGTTTTGCGTCTGCAAAATTGATCATTTTTGATTGGATTAGCTGTGAAATGCTTCAAAATGCAACCGACTTGCCTACTTGTGAACGTAAGTTATCATTGAGTTTACACCGAATGGTTTACGTGGCTTGTAGGATTTTCTAATTAGG
Source organism: Enoplolaimus lenunculus (assembly GCA_030248215.1). Taxonomy (NCBI): domain Eukaryota; kingdom Metazoa; phylum Nematoda; class Enoplea; order Enoplida; family Thoracostomopsidae; genus Enoplolaimus; species Enoplolaimus lenunculus. The sequence goes on from JASANG010000308.1 coordinate 29,281, forward strand.
ATTTCATTTATGCCGGAATCAAAATTCAAAGCATGATTAGTCGTTCAGCTAGTTATCGACTTTTTATGTTTTTCAAACGGTTCTTACTAAATCATTTGAGAGGTGGCACAATTCATCCTTTTGAGGCATTAATATATTCTATTTCATCTGTAATCTAATTCGGGCTAGAATGCATACCCCCTGATACTCCGTGTGGAAGGCGTTTACTGTAGTGACCCGAATAACAGGAGGGACTAATATTTATTTCGCCGTTTCATTCAGTACTGGACTATTATTTATTTTTTCAACCGATCTCGAGTTGATTGGACTGCGCAACTTCAACTATATCAGCCATTGTCTATTATTTAGACTTTATTATTTTAAATATATATTTGAGCATGCTGCCAGTGGCGGATCCAGGATCTCAAAATGGGGGGGGGGGGCAAAATTTCACAGGTAATAAACTTACTTTTGACCCACACACAAACCGCGAACAATTGTCACAAAATTGTTATATAATTTTTGTCGAGATGCTGTTGGGGGAGCCCCACGGCCGGGGTGGCCCCCCATGGATCCGCCAGTGTATGCTGCGGTCAATATATCAACTTTGATTAATGAATAAAATTGTGTACTGCACTTAATTTGGTTCAAAACGCATTGACGCAATCTAGTTACGTAAATTGTCGCTGATGGACATATTATTAACTTTTGACCATATCCAAGTACAAATTGTAATTAGGGAAATAGACTCCAATTGATTCATATCCAAAATATAGAGCACGTATTCCTTTATTACATCCACTTCTTATTTGAGTCTCTACTTTACCAATAGGAGTTTGGTATATTGCCACGCGATCTTGAACGAGTCGTGACGTTTTGTGGATATTTTACACAAACGCGTGTTTAAAACAGTACGAACTACGCGAAACGGAAATAGTTAAGAAACGAAACCTTTGAAGAAGTAAACTCAGGTTTAAAGGCGTTACAATATTTCCACATTTCGGACGTTGCTAAAACAGTGACCCTGCGTTGTTCATAGCGCGGCATTTTACCATTGCCCTAACGATGTGTATGGCTAAGTTCGAATGTTTTGACACTTAATTGCATTTTTAGGAATTTGTTATCCGCCTGAACTGACTAACGGATTTCATAACGCAACCCAACGGCCTATGTATATTGGTGAAACAGTGCAGTACGGTTGCACTGCTGAATATTACTACGATGGGCCTTTGCATTATTGTTCGCCTGACGGCAGTTTGAGCCCTGGCCTTGGGGTTTGTATCAGTAAGTTACAGTTTTAGCTCGTTCATATAAAAACAATGTTGAGATTTTATAAATTAAAATCTCTTTTGAAAATTTAAAATTGTGCAAACGTGTTAAAAATTTGAAGCGTTAAATTTTCGGAAATTTGAAAAAATTGTTAGTTTTAAAAGTTTAACAAATTTGAAACGCATTAAAAGTAACATTTAAGGCAAAATGTGAACATTTGGTAGTTTGAACTTATGCCGAAATTTGAAGTTTTAAAAAAGTTTTAAATTTTAGAGCGATGTCCGAATGTAACGCTGTCGAATGGAACAGTAACCGCTCCGCAGGATATTATCAACGGTGTTTACGTTGATTTTGAATGCGATCCAGGTTACAAGCTGATTGGCCATTTATTTATTCGGTGTGGTGTCAACGGGACCTATGAAGACGAAGTCCCGACTTGCTTTTGTAAGTTTTATGACTGTTAACTTTTTTAAAATTTCTAATTTGCTTTTTTCAATAAATCAGAAAAGTTTTAAATTCTGTAAATTTGCTACTTTTTTTACGAAGTCAGACATATTGTTTAATTAAGTAATTTTAACCTCTGACTAGTTTCTAGATCCGACCATGGCGTGCAAGTTCGGGCTCACCCGTGTAGCCGCGGACCCAGCACTGGGTCAACATTTAGTATTAAGATTTAGTACTAAAATTGCGTTATTTGTCGCTTACTACTCCGTTAGAGGAATGTTTCGTGCCCACCATAGCAAATGTGGTGCCCGCTAGGAACCGCTTTCGAAAAACCTGGAATATATAAAAAATATTGAACAGAAACTGATCTTTATCTTCTGGCCTATATTAGGAAAATTTACAGATTTTTGATTTTTTTATTGTATTACTGCCGGTCGTTATTTTGTTATTGTAGAATTTCTTCGAAAAATAATGATTATAGTCTGAAATTATCATGGTTTCCAGCTAAACATGTTCGACTGCCTACACAGGACTATTTTGGGAAAAATTCAATTTTTCAAAATTTGGACAAAAAATTGGAAATTTTAAAGTTTTTCTAAAATTAGTCTATAGCTGGTGGAGCGCGTACAAAAACAATTTCAATCTGAATTTATGTTTTTAAAGAAATTTAAAAATTGATAAAATTAGAGATTTTTTGACTTATTTTCAGTGTTATGTCCAACTTTATCTGTTGAACACGCGTCACAAGTTGTACCCAGCGCGCCATTCATTATAACTGACGTTCACGTGTTTATCATATGCGAGCCTGGTTATGTACTGATTGGACAAAACACATTGATATGTCAAAATACGTCAACTTACGATTATGACGCCCCTACTTGTGAAAGTTTGTTGCAAAATTTTTCTTATTTCTGTAGTGCATTTTATTTAATCAAGGCCGGTGTGAGGATAGTCGAAGCCCCTCCAAACAAGGGGAACCAAATTAAATGTTTCACAACTCTATAACTTCGTGGTCCGTGCGAAAAATTTAGTTTTTCATGATGGAACCCCCTATGGTTGGCCCCCCAGTTGGGATTTGCGCGGGGGTTTCCGCCGGTACTGTAATCAATTGTCGCCGGCACTGCAATCAATTGTAGTCTTTTAGTGGTACCAAGAGTTGATGGTGACAGTTAGACAAACAACAAAGTTATAACTCGCACAATATTTAGCTGCTCAAAATGTACCAGCACGCGTTGCGTTTACGCCTTCGCCACTCGACCAGTGAAATTGAACGTAACTACGCTAATTTTCAGATTATTACTTACTCTCAGTAATATGCAGATTCTCCTGTTTGTAGCTGTCTCAGTTCGCTTGTTTGAAATTGCAGTAAATTTATTTTTTTCGGATATCGGTTGTAATTTTAGAAACTTGCGAGCCATATACGCTTGAAAACGGTCGTTCAGTGGCGTTGGAAGATCCAATTATACACAATACTACGGTGGCCATCTATTGTGATGTGGGATACGTACTTACGGGTCCAGAGAATGTTACTTGCTTCAATGGCACATACTCTAACACATCAACAAGCTGTACACGTAAGCTGTTAGTTTTGCTTACAGAAAGTACTGAAATTTTATCCATTAACCCTTTCTTTTATCGAATATTTTATTTCATCTGAGATCTAGTTTAAAACTAAAGTCGAGCAAAAGCCATGGATTCAGGGGAACACTGAAAGGGTGCATTCGTTGTCCATCGCTAACTTTACGCTTAGGCTCACGATTATGCTAATAACGAATTATGCTTAGATTTATTCATAGGCTTTAAGACACTGTTGGGTGACAAGTTGTCGCGCGACGAAGTGTCGCCGATTCCAGAAAAATGCTTTCGACAGGATTTACAGAATTTTATGTTGGGCAAAATATTAAAAATATTTGTTTCTGTGAAAAAAAACTCGCATATTAAGAGATTCGCCGTTGGTGTATTTGCTTATGGTAACCGATAAACAAACAAACAAATTTCAATTTTAGCGACCTGTCCACGCTTGACTGTCGAAAACGGAAACGTTACGTACGACACCGCTATGGCAGATGTTTTACCTGGCGCCGTGGCACAAATCACTTGTGATCCTGGGTTTGTTTTGATACCTTCGACGACAACCAATGTCACTTGTTTGCTGAATCGGCTTTACAATTACGCTTTGCCGGCGTGTGTCGGTTAGTTTCAGGCTCGTAACCAGCTCAACCTGCTTACAGAAGGACTGAAAATATTTCAACAGACAAATTTGCTAATTTTACTCGATTTCATATGCAGAATTCAATGTTTTCTGCACAGCAATAGTTTTCTTGCTGTAATGCGTGTAATTTTGATTCTTACTTAAGCAATGCCATACAGAAAGGCTGGTCATGAATGTTTGGCTCCAGTTCCGATGCGGCTCTCAAACCCACGACGTACGATTTACCATTCTGCTCAACGTTCACTTGTAAAACGTTTCGCTGAATCAGCTTTACAATTTCGCAATGCAAATTTTTCGCTAGAATACCAGCTGTATATATTGAAAATCTAAGAGTAATTTTAACATGTGTGTAGCACCTATCGACTGATGGTGTTTTGGCCTTGAGAATATCAGGACTGGATACGTTTTGTTTTATTGACCATAGCTAATGTCATCTGTTTGCATATCTGGATCAAGCCGTGTTTGCTTGTATATAAGTCAGTTTTTGAATATTTTTGTTTGAGAGTTTTTGAATATTTTAATTCGATTTAAGATTCCAAAATTAACGCATAATTAATTGCGAAGTTTAAGGCTCGTATTCTCAAATGCATGTAGCACTTATCGATGCACTCAGCATATATGGAAAATAACTGTTTCCTGTTCAAACGTTTTTTGGAAGAGTGCTTCGGGAAATGCAACATTTAACATTAATGTCAATGGTAAATTAGAATACATTCAGTATTTTTTCAGCGTCTTGTCCCAGCTTAGCATCACCTTGTAATACAACCGACACGGCAGTCGATGTAATACCCACAGGCTATCGCGTCAACTGTTCTTGTCCACCGAACGAAACGTTGCTAGGCAACCCAGTATTAACATGCAATGATGATCAATCTTGGGATTTTAACACACCGACGTGTTCAACCGCTCGTAAGTTATTCTTTGTTTACTAACTGTTTTTACAAGCTAACTTCAATATGTGTTTTGCTGAAAACTTAGTTAGGCACAGCATTTGCTAGACGCCAGACGCACTGACGGTCCCTTCATTTTGTCGGGGAACCGAGCAAAAAATGCAGGGACCACCAGCTCGATCTGGCGTCTGACCCATGCTTTAGCTAAAATAGATGCCAGCAAAACAACAATGAAGTTAGCTAGCTAAAACAGTTATAATCAGGCAAACAAATTTTTTCCTGCTTAAAAATTTTGCTGTCGGGGCGAGGTCGGAAGCACAGCCATCTGTAACCACTGCTGCTAGATGGGGTTCAGCGATGCTTAATATTGAAGCTTGGAAATTTAACAACTGTATTTAGCTATGACACATTTGATTTTTGGAATAGATGTAGGTCAATAACCAGCTCAACATACTAAGTGGAACAAAACAATGTTAACAGAGGCTTAAGGGGGTTTTACACGATCCATGGGGTCTAGATCTTTCTACGAAGGGATTCCTTCTAGCACTCCATAACCCATACTGCCTTCGTGTACGAGTATGTACCAAATTAATTGGATCGCAAACATGCTACAGTGAGGCCCGTAGACAGATCACCTTGATATAGAGTCTAAACTTTATTCAGGAGGGGCATACAATGCTTTTTGTCCTACAACCAAGGTTGAAAATTTTCTAGGATGGGCCAAAATTCTTCCAGGAGATGCTGAGCACCCCCTGGCTGCCCTTGGCTACGGGCTTGGCTACAGTGTATATTTTAAAACGTACTTCAGCCTCTGCAAAATTTATAAATTGACGACTAGGATATATTAAATTTCAAATATTTTTTAACTTTAGCACCAGTTTACTGCGCTGATCCACACCCGTTGGACAATGGTCAAATTATCGGACCAATAGCAAACGTTACTGAAACTACAACAATCGCCTATCAGTGCGTTTCTGACAAATATACTCTATTTGGACCGGATACATATGTTTGTCTCAATAACGGAACCTATGATAAAGTTGTTTTTGCTACTTCCTGTATCCGTAAGTCATTTCCTTCGTGTTACGGGTTTAAATTATATACAAGATTGTAGAATTTGTTCATAGTCAGGCCTATTTTGGTCGTAGCAGGAGTTCATTCCGTTAAGTACTAGTAAATAATATTTAAACCAATCAAATTGTGTCCTTGATCCTGTAAGCAGGTTTTTTTATGGCCGATAGACCGACAGTTTTCCCATTTGAAAAACCATGTCCGGTTATGAGTAAGTAGTTTTGTCATTTCCGGTGCCATCAAGATTAACTTGTACATTTCGGTTTTTATAAATACATATCTATCAGTTGACCTATTGGTTCGGTTATTAAACTATTATTTAAGTATTTACTTTTTTGATCAATTCAGCATTTAATTTGTCAAATGAAATTAATTCTTAATATGTTTTGACCCAAAAATAGTTATATAATATGAATACGGCAAAGTTTTATTTTATATTAATGTCGTTTTTAACCCCGTACTCGGCATCGATCCACAAGTCAATACGGAAAGGGGATTGGCGAACACGAAACGCCAATGAAAATCAAAAGTGGTGGAATTAATTTCGCCGTTGTTCCAGAACCCCTGTTTTCCTATATCCACTGGTACAATCATTTTTAGACTTGTCGTTGGCGTCCAATTTATCGTAAGCGTGAGGATGGCGTTATCCTTTTGATGACGTCCAGCGTCGCCCGTCTCCGTACAGTGTACGTTAATTACTCGCGTATGATACCGTATGGCGACGGATGGTGCAGCATGCCGTCGGACGGCGCCGCGCGACAAGTATTGGGCCGCCCTTAGACCAAAGGCTGAAACTAAGCTTAAAAGAAAATCCTCACGGTGCTTTTTATACGCAACGATTTGAGTTTTAAATATTCTTATTGTAGCAAGCTGCGATTTATCAACAAATTTTGGAAATTCAACTCTGGTCAAACTAAATATAACTATGGATACTTCTCAAATACCAGCCCAGTGTGTTAACAATACAATGTCGAACGTACAATGTTGTGTTGGTAAGTTAAAACTTGCCCTGAAACAATGGCGTATAGGGTGTCACGTTAGGATACATCCCCCCGCGCCTTTGACAATTTTTTCAGGGGATCTTAGACACGGTATCAGTTTTCAATGCAAGAAACCCCCAATCCGTCGACGTTTTTACAGAAAACATGTTCCCTTGGCAAAATCCTGACTACATCCATGCCCATAAATATGACTAAATGTGTATTCTATGATAGCGCCAGTTTTTGCAGCTAAAAGTTTTTTAATTGTTATCTGTACGAATTATTTTATTGTATACCATGCAATCACCAAGTGATATAAGTATTCTGAGTGGCAGAAGAAGCGTCAATAGCTTCGTCTTAGCAGCGGCAATAGCAAAACTTAAATTGCGTCAGATAATCGAAAAAGCTTAGGGTTGTGCTATACTTACTGCTCACTGCCGCACGCTGATATGCGTTGCTAACAAGCATATATGCAAAATCTATTTGGTGGCGTGTGACAATTTTTAGTAAAAATTTTGTTATGCCGCGCGGCAGAACAACCCTAACTGTAAGCTTTCGTCTTCAAAATTCTACACCAAAATTATAAATTTTAAAATATATCATTTTTGATAGTTTAAAGTTTCCTTTGACGTGAGAAAAAATTATTCAACGCAACTTGCGGAACTGATATTAGCGTTTAATAATCCGTAATCGAACAATCGGTTCACGAGTTATAAGCAAATACTGATTTGGCTCAGGATCAAACTACACCAACGTAGATCGGATCGATGTTAACATACCGAGTTGTTTTAATTTTTCTACTAGCCACATACAAAAAATATTTCTGAATTTATTCAGAAAAGTATTTTCTGTGGCAAATGTGAAAAGTTTTTCTGATATTTAAGACATTTTTCTAAAAACAACGGGAACATTTTAAAAAGCGGCACCTTGAAACAAATTAAATTTCAATTAAACCAATTTATTACAGGTTTCGAAGCTAAAACCGCTACAATGCTTTTCAATATATTTTCAGAGCCACAACGTTGTCCTCCTTTGAATATGAGCGTTCCTGGACTCAAACCGTTACCACAGACTGAGTTGAATCACGGGAAAACTGTTAATTTTGAATGCGAAGATGAGTATCGATTAAATATGTGGTCAGATAGATCATTCACATGCGATGTATTTGATCTCAGTGCAATTTCTGCGCTTTCAGTTGAATGCATTCGTAAGTCTTCGACGTTGAAATTGCAGTTGAAAATATTATTTTAGCAAGCAGTGGTGTCTATATGTGAAAGATAGGTGGGTAAGTTCATTTAAGAGTCGATCCCATACATCACTTCTACAGCCTTTATTTGTTAGATTGTGGAGGCTAAAAAAATTCACGTTCGCTTCGGTTGAACGAATAAAGGTTGCGCTATACCAGTCATATGGCGCCGTCCGTCACCCTCTGTCACCATACGGTATGATACGTGAGTAATTCGCGTACGATACCGCACAGTAACGCTCGGTAACGGATGGTGCCGGATATCGTCAAAAGTATAGCGCTACCCTAAAGCTTTTAGATCCAGTTTTATGCCATGTTAACCCTTTCTCATATGAATGTTTTCTATTTCCCCTGAGATCTACTTGTATGCTAGGATTCGAACTCCAGTGGCTGGAGTGGGAGGCGTATACCATCACCACTCAGCTATAGGAGCTTGATGCTCGAGCCCGAGGGGGCTCTCACGTCTTGTGGTGATTTAGCACTATGTATACGTGTTGCAATTGTTAAATACGGTGCGATATATATTATTTAACGTATACACTGCGCTGAGTTGCTTATAGGGAACTCAATGTGAGAAGGGGTTAAAATTCAATCGTGGATACGACCGAGTTAGAAACCCACAACTTTGAATTGTTTTACAAAAAGGTCTATGCATTTCCATGATGGAAAATGAAATTTTATAGAAGCACAGAAATAATATAATTCTTTTGATCAATTTTCCGGCTAGAAATAAGGAGCGAGGATTTCGAACGAAAAGGGGGTCGGCACTTTTCATCGTCCCACGCTCAATCGGGCCCGTAGCCAAGAGGCGGTCAGAGGGTTCAACCCTTTTGGAAAAAGTTTTGATTTCCTCTAGAAAGTTTTCAAGGTTGTTTGTAAGTCAACGAAAACCTTTGTTTGCCCCTCCTGAAACATTTTCAGCCAACCCCTGGCAAAGTGAGCTGGCTATGGGTCTGCCCACGATCGGTAGTTGCGACCTCGCCTTCCAGTTAAGTGACTCTCCACAGGTCCCCGTCCGGTACACCTTTGACATTGTGTGCCATGACGGCAGGACTTCGAATAAGGGCACAATTAATTTCCAAAAAATTACTTTTATTTGCAAAATTGTTCAAAATTTTTCAGGTTCATGCGTTGTGGCAACAATGTCGCCTGTCATCGCAACACTTCTGTATTCACCATGGTATCTGCCGGCGAATACCATCATCACTGAGGGACAGTCGATTCAGTTTAGTTGTCCTTCAGGGCAGCATTTGGTCGGTTCCGCTGATGCGACTTGTACGTCTACGGGGTCACTGAGTGATCCTATTCCAGAATGTCATGGTAAGGTGGTTAAAAATCTAGACCGCTGTTACTTTTAGGGGGGCTTGGCATCAGCCTAAACCTAAGACTAAACCTAGGCATCAGCGCGAGGGTAAGCACAAACCTATGTCTAAGCATAAATTAAACGATTAATTCAGAACTTAAGCGTAATTATAATATTACCATAAGATAACACTAAAGCCTACTGTAGACCTCCAACTTGTTCCATAGTCGCTTAGTGCGCCTTATAGAGTAATGCTGAGCCGGACATCCTAACAAGCCAAAAACTTTTGTTCAAAACTTGATAGGTTGTGCCATTCGGCAATGCACGTACGTTGCGGTACGCTGACGGTTGGCGCCGGACGGTGGCGGAAGGCGCATGATGTCATCAATAGTATAGCACCACCCTTGATCTTCTAATTTTGGAAACTAGTGTCATTTGTATGTAAAATGTTTACATTTTGAAATTAAATCGATTATTTTTTGTCGTTTTCCGTCTTACAGTTTGGAGAATTGAAGTTCACCATTGTTATATAAGTGATAGTAGTTATAACCCCGGGTGTATAGTACTACGTAGTGATATTTTTCAGAAATAATTACAATCAAGTGATCCATAATTTCGGTTAAAATCAAGTAAAACAGAAAAAAATAACGTAATATTTTTGCAGATAAATGTTTGCCTTTCTCCTATTCGCCAAAAATACTTAAAAGCAGACGAGAAAATTTTTTTTACTTAAAAATAAGAAATGAGTAATTTAAATTTATTTTTTCAGATGTTTGCCCACCGCCTTCCGCAATTAACAACGGCGATTTCATGTCAGCGTTACCGGCGTTAATTTTTCCGAACACAACTGTTGAATTCCTCTGCGACACTGGATACGACTTATTTGGATCTGAAGCGATCGTTTGTCAACCGGATAAAACGTTCAATGACACTGAACCTGTTTGTAAAAGTAATCCGAATTGGCTATGGTGTATTCTCAAATGTGTGTAGCACCAATTGTCAAATGGCTGAAACGGAAAACGAAAATATCCTATATCTGTATAATTAAAGCTATAATTCCCTACATGCGTATTTTGGGCAACTTTCCAGCATTACTTTGTTTATATTTTTCTACGAAGTTAAACGTGATTGATCTATGAAAAAAATTACATTGAAATTCTTGTGCATTTGCAAACGTTTGCGCATTGCATAAAGCCAGCTGACTAGTTCACATTAAAGTATATTAGCGTTTACGTTTTTTCCGCTCATACAGATCCTGTGCAAAAATTTTCACCTGACATCTTACGTTTTGGGAGGCGTTGACAGGAGGGTGTTTCAAAGGTTAAAACCCATTGGATTCCATAACTTATTAATATACTTTGCGATTGGTAACACAGAACCAAAGGCCGTTCTTCGAAATTCATACGAACCCCGTCTTACTAAAATTCTGGCTACGCTCATTTATTCGGAGGCTGTTATGAATTATTAATTGCCGGGATATCTTCAAAAATAGCAACTCATGTGCAATAGTCTGCCCAAACACTAACATGATATCATTTGTCTGGTTTTGCGTCATTTCAATTGCGGCAAACTTCGGTCATCTCCAGCTTCAAGTTCTTCTATACTTTTTCATTTCTGGTTGTACGTTGCCTGAATTAAATGAAATGGTAGTTGGAGTTCCAAAAACATTAAAACTCGCAGCAGCAATTTTTAAGTGCAAGTTACAGTTGCAGTTTTGATTAAGGATGCGCTATACTCGCCGTGCGCCGCCAGACGCTGCCGAAAACGTTTCATTAAAACTACAGCACATCGCCGCTGCAGTTTTTAATGAAAAGTTATACAGGGCCGCGCGGCGGCGTGCGATATAATTTTTTCCATGCCGCGCGCCGGCGTTCAGCGGCACGCGACGAGTATAGTGCAATCCTATAGTGGAACCCTAAGTTGTTTTCAACCAAACTTGCTGTTGCTAGTTCTCAGTGTAAAACTTGCATGTGTGAATGCGGCTTTATGTATTGTAGGACAATGTTCTGCACCTGCTAGTGATTTCAAAATGAACGTGACAACATACCACACTGACGTCAACGGGGTCAATGAAACTTACACGGTCATTGATCAAAGCTTCATTCATGAGGATGACGTCATTGAAATCACGTGCGCAGACGGATACGAGCTGGTTGGACTGAGTCATTTGGTTTGTCTTCCAACTGGCGAGTTTAACGCACCTTTGCCGAAATGTTTAAGTACGCCATATATTTGCTTGGTTGTAATCTTTTCTCGCATGGATGTTTTCGATTTCATCTGAGATCTAATTTCAAGCTGGAATGAAACTTGTCACACCAGGATAGAGCATGCCTATGTTGGTTCGCCGACACAGCTTAATGAAAAATGTTGAGATCAAAAGTGTTCCGTTGAAATTTGAGGATTCGGCGTTCGGGAAATAAATGTTATTTTCATTAAAAATTGACTTATTTTTTAAAACTTTTTAATTTTTCAAAGTTCTAAATTATTTGATTTCGGAAATTGATTTATATTACACGTTGCTATTAAGTTTGTCACTCGTTTTTGAGTAAATAATGTCTGTTCCAGAAGCGTGTACAAGGGGAAACAAAAAGCCACACTTGTAACAAAATTTAGAATAACTTTCTGGATCCTACCGGTAAAAATTTTTTAATGCAGTTATATCCTCCCGAAATGAAATTCTAGCAATTCCTCTGTACCTGGTCTCAACAAGAAAATATGCCTGTTTGTTTCAGAAGCGTGTCCTACCATTTCTCTTCCGGTATCCGGAACGGGTAAAATGTCATATGCAAGAATTCCGGCACTCGAAGGTGACGTAGTTCATGCGCGATGCAACTGGCTGCATGAATTGATTGGTGAAAGCCGGACGTTGACGTGTTTACCCAACGGAGCCTACAATTATCCTGTGCCCGAGTGTAGACGTAAGTTTTAGTTTGGTAAATTTTTTCTTTGCCTCAAAACTATTTATTACGTTATATTATCCTGTGCCCGAGTGTAGACGTAAGTTTTAGTTTGGTAAATTTTTTCTTTGCCTCAAAACTATTTATTACGTTATATTGTTAAGCTAAAGTTTAAATTTTTCGTTAAACTATTTTCAAAACAAATTTCACCCATTTCGATACAGCTTTTTTTCTCATAGGTAATTTTCATAAATAGCTGCAAAATGACAATTTTCTAATATACCTGCGTGGAAAATTTTAATTCATGCAAAATATTAGCTAATTTTTATGTTATTTTGACCTTACAAATTTTCAACCCAAACTTTGGGAGCAGAATCATTATCTGCGTAGGTGAAGGCAAACTAACTCGAATACTTTTAAAACGTATCAGTGAAGTTGGGCTCACGTTCAACAGATTTTTAGTGCACATTTGAGTACACCACCATCGGTAATTGAAATTTTGGCCTTTTTACACTTTCCACTCACGTTTAAAAATAAGGCTTAGACTTAGACAAACGTTTAGGAAGAAGCTTATTACGCTTAGGTTTAGTCAAAAATCCGAAGTTTTTAAGAAATCTAAAGGTCATTTTTTGTGTTAAAATTTACACAAAATGTTTTAATATTTTAGCTATTTGCGGCTATGTATTCGTACAAGGTGGAAGCACTCAAAAGGTATCAGGTGAACTGGACACTTATGCAACGGTCGAGAACGACACTTTGCGAGCCTCGTGTGACAGTGGACGCTACCTTGTAGGACAAGAATATTTCACTTGCTTAAAAAACCATACATATAACATAACTCAATTTCCGGTTTGTCAAAGTAAGTCGCGCAAAATATTTAAAATGAAATGCGTTAAATGTAAAATCTAGTCGAGATTACTAGGGTTATTGTCACCGCCCTCGGGCGGTGACTCTTGGTTTCGTTAGCGGCAATCTTGAAAGAAATATATGTTGTAAGTATATCAGAACGTTTTTAAAAGTTTCATGGCGAATTCTAACTAAGAATTATTAACAAATATAACACGTTTTCTATGCCTTTTTCAGGGCGAAACTTTTACAGTTAAAGTGTTATGCTGGTAGCTGATGATCTGTCAAAACTGGTTAAAACGTTGAAAATAATAGGCATTAATTTGGACCGGTTTTTATGTGATGAACCAATGTTGAGAACGGGGCAGTAACAATAGAATAAGCATATTCATAAACCTATGCCTAAGGTTAAGTCTAAAATGAGCTTATATCTAAGACTAAGCCTAAACAAAAAATATATCAAAAGAATAAGCTTAATCGATGGCAGTCCCGCAGAATTTCATTGCGCCCCTATTTACATGGGCCTGTCATGCTACGAAACTAGGACTAACTGCGCCTAATTTTTGTAGTTCACAATTATTGAACTTTTTAAAACGACTAGTTTCGGCCTTGCTGACGATGAATATTGTACATTTGCTTGCATGCTAAGCCGAACAATGTAAGAAGCTGAGGCGGCCCTGTCGTGGGCATTCGTGTAGCCAATTAGCAGCTCTGCTACGGTAACTCAGCCCAAGAGCACTTTGCTACACACTGGCCGAGAGTACGACTGCAGACATCGCCGTCTGTTGAAGCATTACTCGTAGCTTCACTAACTACAGGCCACACCGATGGACAGTTTTGCGACCATAGGGGGGCGATTTTAATGTCCACTTGGCATGCAAGAGGTACCAAGTCGTGAATTTGCATAATCAGAAAAACCGAAACTGAAAAGAAATGCTGTTAAAAATATAGAACAGTCCGTAACCGAATAACAGGGGTACTCTATGGAGAGGCCATATAAATATCTGTCTGCCCCTCTTATTCAGGTCACTACATTAGTTAAGCTAAAATTAGGAGTTAAGCTAAAATTAGGACGTTTTATTTTATTTCACTGATTATTAGGGTTACAAGCAATTAGATTCAGTACTAAAGGCTAAAGGGTTTTTGGCTGTGAGAAATCTGAACAAATAGTTTATAAACCTTCAAGACCGATAATTGAATAGTTAGCAAATAGTAATTTGCATATTAGCTTATAACTAGTTAAGCCTACATAATTGAGTTTTTAAATTATTTCACAAGTATGTCCGAGCTTTGCTCAAATCATGTAGTTCTGCTACGACCGGTAATGTATTGCATCGATATGTCCTTGCTGAAGTTCATTTTTTGTTATAGTAGAAACAACTACCGCCTCTACTACGTCACAAACAACCACAACAACAACTACAACAACATCTACAACAACAACAACGACGACGACTACAACTACAACAACAACAACAACAACAACAACAACAACAACGACAACAACAACAACGACGACAACAACTACAACAACAACGACGACGACGACCACAACAGCAACAACTACAACAACAATTACAACCGTAATTACAACTGCAGTAAAAACGACAACAACAACAACGCGCAGAACAACAACAAAACGTACAACATCGACAACAACAACACTTCCGGCACTAACTGCAGGACCAGACATCAAAGGTAAGGTAAAATGTATGTCCAATTGCAAATTGTAAGGACCAGCTCACGAAGCCTAAGCTTAAACGTAAGCGCAAATCTCTAAGCCCACATTCTCTAAATCTCCAATGGGCGGGTCGCAATAAGATGGGTCATTCGACTTGAACTGAAGTTTTTCAGAAACGCCCAAAACTTAAAAAATGTAAAATCTACTAGCTATGTATTTTTAGTAAAAATATATCTTTCAGCGCAGTGCGCAGTGTCACATCTCACAATTGCGAATGGAACTATCAATCAAAGCCCGGATACAAAGTATATTACCGAAGGTGATATTGTACGATTCGATTGTGATCAGGGTCTGATTATGCATGGATCACGGAGACTCCATTGTCAATCGGATGGAAAGCTCAGTGGTGTAGCACCAAGTTGTGGTCAGTTTTAAATTGTGGACCATTTCACTTCCGACCACAGTCGTTTAAAGTTTATCAAAATCACTTTTAGCGCTATTTTAGCATAAATATAAACGCTTATTTCAAAACGCGAAAAACACTTTGTATTTGTTGACATGAACAAATGTATAAGTAAAAACGTTTTGCAACAGTGTTATTAATATAATTTTAGAACCGCGGAAACAAGTAAGTACCAGTGTTTGTTATTGTGCTATTAAATCATGAAATTGTTGGCGGCAACCGTAGTAGCAGATCCAAGACTACCATACAATGGTTGGGTTTATGAAATTACGCTAAAGTGTTTACTTAAGCTACCTCAGTGATTAGTTAAGTCGACGACTTAAACACATAAATTTTAGAGTAAAAACAAACAAACGGCATATGTGAACCATTGTCATAACAAGAAAGTAATAGTTTTGCTTTATATTCAAAGAGGCATTACGAGTCATCAATTTTAATTAGATCAATGTTAATATGCCTTAACTGTACATTTGCAACAAACCAAACATCGTCAATGACTTAAGTGTTTACTTTACGTTTTCAAAACCGGCACAATGGTTAATTGTTTTGCACGTACTTCAGCACTAACTCGTATAATATAGGATTTCAGAAACCCAGCCAACGTCTTAGTTAATTTATTTTTGTGTTTTAAAACTTTTTAAGCTATTAGAACGTGGTTTGCAAATATAGCAATGTATTCATTTCAATGGTATAACTTTCAGTTAATTTTTAAAACAATGCTGCGAACGTAAGGCTACAAGCTGTATTCTCAGCTATGTATAGCACCTATCAGCACGTAATAATAGCTATACGAACAAGCGAACTGTGACTTCCGTTGTTTCGAAAATCAACATAAAAGTAGGTTTAATCAGTTGCACGACTTATCACGAGCTGAAGATAGACGCTACACACATTTGAGAATACGGCAATAGATTATGTTGTGCCAAAATAAACACGTATTATATTTATCTACGCATTTTTGAATGTCTTGGACTTAATGGAAGTAATATTTTGCATTTAAATTTAACCCTTTCTCACATGAATATTTTCCATTTCGTATGAGATGTAATTTCAAGGAAAGATTCGATCCCCAGTCTCACGAGTGTGAGGCGTTTACGATGACCACTGAGCTAATTTCAGCCGCCGTATCAAGAAGAAGTTGTTGTCGCAATAACAGTTATTCAAACATTTGGTTGCGTATGGATTCTATCGTTACTCGCAGCAACGTTCGTTTTCTTCGCAGTTCTACGGTAAGTGTTTTTTGTTGTTTTGTTTAAGACATTTTTAGAAGATCGAAAAGCATTGAGCTCAAGTACGATTCGTGTCAAAAGTACTAATCGCGTTTGTATTGATGCTAAAATAACGTTTTAATATACAAACAATTTAATAATTATAGTGTTTTTCCGCTTACAAAAAACTTTATCCCCTCAGAAAATTTTCGCATATATAGCATACAGTAAAAATTGCGTTTCATAACTTTTTAGCACCCGCCTCGTTAATTCTTGCTGGATCCACTGCTGTCGACATAACAAAATAAGCTTACTGTGAAGTGTTTTAGACATATTTAATTCGGTTCAAAAAGCTATAGCAGAAACGTGAGATGCTGTTGTTTATTTTAGTGTTATTTCACCGGCACGAATTTTACAGATGGGCTTGGAAATTTCGTTGTTTTTGGCACATTTGCTTATTTCGACAGTTATTCGACCAGAAACAACAAATGTAAGTCAAATTTAGCAGATTTCAATAAAATTATTAAATTCGTTTTATTTTCATATGTATGAATAGTGTTGCAAGTTTTAGTGCAGCCAAATACATAAATTGTTAGGGTTTCAGTGCAAAAAAACAGCTAAAATATTAGTATTTGAAATAGAATTAGCAGATTGCTAACGCTTATTTAATATAAAACCCAGTGCCTTAACGAAAAGAGCATGAATTGGGTGCCCCTGTTTAGCCGACGGCTTCTACAATTAATTTTCTAGCAAACTTGGCCAAACTTTAAGTTTACTAGTTGAAACAAATTTTTGACTGTTCTCATAATGTGTGGGTACAAAAATAACGTAGCATTTCTGCATCGAAGTATTTAGAAACCTGTTGAGTGTTGCGTTGGTTGCGTTTTTGTATGCTTAATATTCGTTAGGGTCAACTGCAATTTATTTCGTTCGGATTCTAATCCAAAATACATAGCTACATTTTGTAAAATAGGTAGTAATGCGTTGCTATTCGAACACTGCTCTGTTTAAAGACATTTATATTTTCAGTCGAACGATTTGTGTGAATTTGTCGGTATTGCGTTGCAATTCTTTTTTGTGACTTCTGCTGGATTTTACGCCGTTGAATCGTTCCATTCGTTTTGCGTCATGACCAGCATGGTATCGAAAGGCTCGTTGTTTGGAACGCCGGTCAATGTCGCATTTGCTATAGGTAAAACAAAACAGTCGATAAGATAATCACAAGAGTGTGCAACTTTGAATGTTCCCACCAAAATTTGAATTTCCCGCCAGAATTTGAATTTTTCCGCCAAAATTTGAATAATAGAAATTGTGTGACACAAGATGTGCCACCGGGCGTTGCGTATTTTGCCGATCCGACTTATTTAGTTTGGTAGTTGATGTTTTAAACGCAAAATTTTCATGCTTTGCAAGGGTATAAAAATGGAGTACGTTTATACAATTGAAATGTTTCGACGTGAAAACTTGAAACAATCTGTAAACTTGTCCCTGCCTCCGCTAAATAAGGGTGGATGGCCAAAAACGCGACGGGCGCTGGGTACATTTTTTTCTACACGGAATATTACTAGTTGCTCGTTCTTGTAAAAAGAGGACATCATCCACTCATTTTAAAACCAAGAGTGCATAAAACAAGAGTGTGTAACTATTCGGGTTTCGCCAGGTATAAAATCTACCAACGGGCGTTGCGTTTTTGGCCGACCTCCCACTCTTTGTTAGAGGGGGGTCGCTATCACATGCAATAACCCTATATTGAATTACAAGCGGAGCAATTTGTTCCCTGATACATAAAGTGGAATGGTTCTCATAGGTTGTACCCCCTTTTAAATAGAGTGGGTAGACCAAAAACGCAACGCGTGCCGTGTACATTCTTTTCTACTCAGAATGTGCCCAGTAGCATACGCTTGTTGAAGTATGCATAAGCCACTCTTGGTAAAACCAAGAGTTTATAATATGTTATCAATTGACAAGAGTATGCAACTGCGGCAATTCCATACAGCGCGGAAGGAATGTTCCCGGAATGCGTTGTATTTTCTTTGTGCCCAACCAAATTTATACGTGGGCTATAACGCATTATCTTAACAATTAACCTTGTGTGAATGTTCTATTTTTGCATTTAGTTGCTGTATATATTCTTGCATTTAGTTGCTGTATATATTCTTGCATTTAGTTGCTGTATATATTCTTGCATTTAGTTGCTGTATATATTCTTGCATTTAGTTGCTGTATATATTCTTGCATTTAGTTGCTGTATATATTCTGTAATGTTCATGTTTTTTATATAATACTAGTGGAATGACAATCTACCCCTTCCCAAAAATGATGTGAGGTAAAGCGAAAACAACAACGCGTGCCATTGCATTTCGTACTGAGCATTTATTGGTCAGTTACGTACTCTTGTATAGAAACATCGTAAATAAATTGTTAATTTTATTTTGACAAAATTTCGCTAAATTTTAAACTGAAAGTAAAAAATGTTACGTACGAATAGGGCTTTTATTGCGATTTTTGCTAAAAATGTATAATTTGCGTTAATGATTTTGCAGGAATTGGAGGTCTTTCAACGTTTCTAACTGCAGCGCCACATTATGGCGATTACCAATCCGACTATGCGTAAGTAATGTTGCATCGTTCACAGTAACTTGCGTACACCATGTCACAGTTTTGCAACAAATATTTTTCGTAAACTGAATAAGTTTGTGTTTACGCAAAAAACTATTTTCGATTAAATGTTACAATTTGTGGTCGGCATCGGATATTTTTTATATCCGGATATTCGGCAATTTTTGCCGGATACTTATCCGGATATTTCGGATTTTATTATTTCGGATATCTGAACCTCGATTTTGCCTTTTCTGGGTTTCCGAACCTCATTTTTTTTTCTTACGCACTTGTTTTAACTTGTTGCTTTAACAAGAGTGCCATGACCCACAAGCTGATGGTTATTATTGTAAAACATGCAATTCTATAAATAGTTATCTATTATGCAACTGCTTCAATAGTGCTGGGTATTCGGTTTAGGGCTTAAGTTTAGGAATATGCTTTGTTTGTTGCAGTGCTATAAGTAGTATTGGACCAAATCTTTAGGGCCCGCTCTAGTTTTAATATATCGGAACATAATACCGCTCTGGCTCCTCATAACCTGCCCTGAGGATTTCAATTAAATTTTAATATTTAAGACTTAATACTTTCACTTCTTGTGTGGGACCGTAAGTCACAAACTAAACGTTTATTGATGTAACACAAACGTAACTATAATCAGAAGGCATGAAAATGAAACTGAATCCTTGACAATCAAAGTCGTTCGCTTTTATACCCTTTTTGGGTAATCAGATCATTTGCATTTTAAGATTGATTTTCTGAACCAGTTCCCAAATCGTCAAAACCAAAAGTTCGAGACTGATAAAGAAGCTTCCAAAACCAGCCCGAATCTTCGGTGGAAAGCGTAAGAAGATTCTCGTCAAACCGGTTGCAGGAAGCAGGAATTAAAATAGGACGCCACATCAGCCCCCTTTGATCGTGTTTGATAGGACTGTTGACGGTGCTGTTTGAATATTTTTTCGATAATCGTCAACATCTTCAATGGCCTTGATGATACCTCGATGTTTCGATCGTCTTGCTTCGTCAATTCTCGCATCGAAATCTTGGACGTTGTCCCGCTCGACAATAGCGTAACGTCCAGTGCCAAAAAATTTTATGGCCACTAGATCTCGCTTTAAAGTAGTATTTTGCAGAGGTGTGCCATCCCTTTGAACGATTAAACAGGCCACCAAGGATAGTTTGGGAATTTTGCGAAAACAATATTCGATCGTCTTGTTTCGGTAGGTGATGAAGCAGAGGGTTGATTAATGTCCACATGTGAATCGTTGAAAAGGAATGCTGGTTTGAGCCGGTCTAACGAAATCGTCTCTTTTCGACCAGTAATGTCAATTTCAGCGGTTTTGGAACCCATCGAAATTACCGCAAAGGGACCTTTGTAACGTGGCTCCAAAGAATTATGCGGAGCCTCATTACGCAACCAAACATGTTTTGCCACATTAAGTTGTTGCGGTACATAGGATAATGCAGGATGTTGTCGTCGCTGTTTGGAAAACAAGCGCACGGTAGTCTCCGCAGGGACGTAGTTCACCGTTCGGCTTCTTGACAACGTGTATTGGTGTTGCCCAAGGTGACTCGCCACGCTGTATGATGCCACTTCGTTCCAGATCGGCGAATTCTTTTTTCGTCGCAGTCAGTTTGTCCCCAAATAACCTCCGAGGTCCTTGAAAGCATGGAGCGCCGTTCGTCACAATATGATGTTTGATCGGGTGTGTTACGGGCGCATGGCTTCTAGGGCTTCCAAAGACCCCAGCGTGCTTTGTCAAGAGTTGACAGAGTCGCGTATCGAGCGGTGTCTAGGCTGCGCCACGTCCGCGACCATAAAACGCCATGTGAACCATTCGTTGATTCCGTCAAGTCTGAATTGCAGCATCCGGTATCCACTAGTTCGAATTGCCGTACCATTTGCAGCTGTCAACATTGGCGTTAAATTGTCTTTGAACGACTTCGGCAGCGCATATGGCCAAGGAAGCTAACTGCGATCGCTACCAGTATCGATCAGGACATCGCCAAGTGGCTGGGCGGCAGTCGTTATTGCGTTGACTCCGTCGGTTGCCGCATTGCCGTTGGAGTGTGATCGTTTCCCGAATTGGCGCCATTTAATCTCCAGGAACACGGCTTTCGACATCTGCGCGCCTTCGCTCCGAATCATTCGTGATAGAAACAGTATCGACCAGCTGGATTCGAATTGCTGCGGCTCCGTGAGTTACGTTGTTGTCTGTAGCCACTCGACCGTCCACTATATTGCTTTCGACTGAATGATCGTCCGCGTCTTCGAAAATTGAGCGATTCGACCATAGCGCAAATTTTGTTATGTCGATCGTCCATTCTTTGTTTGCATTCCGCCACTGCCGATCGCCAGTTGTCGGGACCAACCGCATTGCACGTTGCGCCACTTGCACGAAGTTGATCCATCATCCGATCTGCGGTTTCAGCCAATTTTCCGACCGGAAGTTCTGCCAATACGCCAAAACCATTCGCACGGATTCCGGCAGGATTTCGAGGAATCGTAATGGGGCATCCACGTTATAACGCTCGCGAAAAGTAAAAAATTGTCCTGTCCCTCCGAGGATCAACGTTGTGTAAACAGAGTGGGCTAAGACAGTAGGTCTTACGCGAATAACTTATCCTTACAGAGTACCGACAATAAACATAGCCAGTTTGGAAGCTTATATTTGTCTTAACCTTACGGCAATAACATGTTTTTGTCCCTATGCCATATGCACAGTGTACAAATTTACTGAGTCACTCCGAAGGAACTATTTAAACAACACTGTGTGCGTGTATATACGCAAACTTCACACATTTCAAATAAAATGCTATAACAATATCTGCATTACTGCACATACCTTAAAATGTCCATACAGCCCAAAAAACGCCATGTGTTTTGTCCGAGTCCCTTACGACAGACTGCGGACAAACACCACTATCTAAGCACACCATTATTTATGTCCAGACACTCTAGCTACAATTGTAAAACGTACTCTCTTTGTAGGGGTAAACTGGACATTTTTTGCATCTGCGCAAGCGTTATAACGTGGATACTCCATAATCGAACCAGATAATCGCTTTGTGGAGCCAATCTCTATAGATGTCGCAGTGCCACTGACGGTTTTCGATCGCCGAGCTGTTGTTGCTGGAGCAACTGTCGCAACTTCCGTCCATTACTCGCCGTCAGGTACGCCACAATATTGCGCTTGATCGCATCGTATCCGTCGCTCGGCTTTGCACCGCTTTCCAAAATGATATGAGTCGGCAGTGCTGATAGCAGGCTGTTGATTCGGATCTGATCCGTCTGACCACCGAGCATACATTCGACTTGTTCGAACCATAACGCGGCATCCCTGTCGAAGAATTCCGGCAGCTTGATCGGCTTTGACTCGCCAACCATCGTCGAACCACCAGGAGTTTGCGTCTTGGTGTCCGTCGTGATAAAACGAACGATCGCATCGACTACAGCCTGGCTTTCGGTTTCCAATAGCGTCACCATATTCATTTTTCTGTCCGGCAGCTGGAACGTGGCATCGTCACGTTTGAGTTCCAACAGCAATCGCGCCATCTCGTCTTTTCGGATTTGCGTCACTCGCCAACTGGACCAGGATTCGCCTCGACATCGCCAGCGACCAAGAACAGCAATCGCAGGGCTGCGATACGTCTCGCATCGTGGTTGTTCGTCATCAAAATCCATCCGCAACAGCGTCGTTGTACGCCTCGCTTGTACCATTGCGACTGCAGGCACCATCCGATCCCTGCTCGTTGCCAGAAGCAGACGTACCAACTGCAAATCATTATCGAAGCGGGCAGTTGAACAATCATCTTCGTCGAATACACGCCGTTCCTCAATAGACCTATCGAGTCGCGTCGTGTTTCTGAATGTACGTCCTGACTCGCTCGATCGTTCGTTGCCGCGTCCATCCAGTCGTATCGTCTTTTTTGCCACAGATTGATTCGGAAAACTATCGCCAAGATAATAAGGTGAAAGATCAACCGTGACATGGTTGATTTTCAAAACCAGAAATCAAAACAAGCAGTTAAACGAAGCAACTTCAGATCACGTCTATCACGTCGGGCTCACCAAATTGTGGGACCCTAAGTCACAAACTAAACGTTTATTGAAGTAACACAAACGTAACTATAATCAGAAGGCATGAAAATGAAACTGAATCCTTGACAATCAAAGTCATTCGCTTTTATACCCTTTTTGGGTAATAAGATCATTTGCATTTTAAGATTGATTTTCTGAACCAGTTCCCAAATCGTCAAAACCAAAAGTTCGAGACTGATAAAGAAGCTTCCAAAACCAGCCCGAATTTTCGGTGGAAATCGTAAGAAGATTCTCGTCAAACCGGTTGCAGGAAGCAGGAATTAAAATAGGACGCCACACTTGTGATCTTTATATGGACTATTGCGGAACCAAAAATGTATTTTCAACAGTTATGAAATCTATAATAATTCTAGTATCACATGATATTCAACAGGACAATTTGGGTATGTTACCCCAAGTATGCAGAGATTTGAAAACTTATCATATGATATGCGCAGACAATACTACGAATATCATTTGATATTGAAGAACAAATGGTGACCCCACATAATAACAGCAGACAAATACGAATATTTGAATAGGAATTCCTGCAGAAATTCAAGGCGATAGAGTACCGTTTGTAGTCGGACGGTGCTGGACGTCATCAAAAGTAAAGCGACGTCTTTAGTACACCAATATTTGATTCAAACTCAAACGCAGAAGCATTGGTACACTAAACTACTATTTATATACAAGGTTCACCGCAGGACCGAGCTTTTATGACAGTATCCAACAAGATGTAAAAAACAAATATTTTCAATATCATATTAAATTATCAAAACTTTCCGGGCAGTTGCAATTGGAAAAAATCAAACTCAAACAGCTTTAAATTGTACAAGCAAATCGAATTTTTGAATTCTGAAGCTGTGGTTCTAAGGTTTTGCGCCTTAAGCGATCTGCAGGCGCGTATTTGGTATTTAAAGCACAATTGTGCCTCTGCCATCCAACTTTCCAATCATGTTTTGGTTCCCAAAGATTACACTGTCCCGCTGAATATGACATGATATTCGTTGAATTTTGGAATTTCATGCTATTCGCATAAATGTCCCACAGTATCACGTGACATAGCGACTCTTATACACTATGAAGATTTGAGAGCTTTGGTTTGTTAGCTAATGTCATATGACATTCCGGAATTTAATAACATTGACGTCGAATCAACATGGAAAAACCGTGACCCGTCTGCCCCGGTTATAGCGTGAACCCCGCATTAGATTTGGCTTTAAATCTAAGCTTAGTCAAACTTATGTTTAGGTTTAAGCAATGGCATATACTGAAACGTAGGTAATGTCTTTCCGTAAGCCTAACCCTAAGTGTAAATGTGAGGACAAAGTGTACAATAGCCCTTTGAAAAAACTCCATTTTAGATGCTGGGTTAACTTCTCGACTGGCGTTTTTACTGGAAGTATCATTCCGATTGTGCTGTTGTCTGTGATTGGCATTGGATTGACCGAAGCTGCGGGAATGCACGCGGATCGATTCCGATTGCCTTTGGAATCAGCACATGAAAAAGTTTCGGCTGAGTAAATTTCAATATTTTCCGTTTTTATTTTAGACGTTTTTTCTTACATTAAGGGTTGCGCTATACTTAACGTATATATAGTTAATTGTGCCGGACGTCGCTGCACGATGCCGCGTGCCGCTATGCGTTGCTAACAAAAATATATGCAAGATCTATTTTGTGGCGTGTGGCAATTTTTAACTGTTACAGTGCCGCTGGTTGACGCGCGGCGGGGCGCGGAGAGTATAGCGGCAACTGTTATGTTTTATTTTAAAGTCATGGTTTACGAATTAGCCGGCGTATATATGCAAGGATAAGCATAGGAGCGCTATATTTCTTTCGAAATTTTTGGAATTTAGTGACAAATACTGTAATGTTAGTAGGATGTAAAAAAAATGTCTGAAAGCTCCACATAAAACTTAGCTTTATATTTTCAACGTTTTATTGCATTTATATATAGCTTTCACTACACAAAAACCTTTCCGCCCACGTGTGATGAAAAACTGGAAACACTAAATAGGTTTAGGTTAAGGTTTAATAATACTGTATATAAACAATTAATTGTAAGAAGAGGGAAATAATTTTTTTTTCACAAATCAACTCAAACGTATGTATTTTAGGTTAAGACATGGAAAAGTTTATAATTTTTTTCATTCAGAATTACCCAAAAAGGACTTCTAGTTAAAATCTGCCTCTGTTTGGCATCGTTCTTTTTTGGATCCATTGCGGCGTTCACGTTGCGCATCGAGTTGATTACTCCGTTTGTTGCTTTGAATATTGCGCTTGGATGGTACATTTTTTCAACGCATACTTTGGCTGATGCGAAGGTAAACGTTTTTAGAACGGTGTACGATCAGGGTGTAACCGGATATCCGTTTCAGTTTCCAGTAAAAATTGGCGACCGTTTTCGGTATAGAAATATCGAAAATTTTAGTTTTTTGTTCAAAGTTAGTTAAAATCACGTGTAATCTCGTACTTTCTCATTAAACATATGCTGTATTGTTGTTTTATGCCAAATAAAAATCACAATTTATCTAAAATCTCAAAAAAATTTCCGTGCATTCGCTATTTTTTTTCTTTGAAATTTAAAAAGCCCGGTGAATATTTGCATGCCTCGCTTGCGTTGGAAGAAAAATAAAACATTTCTGAAACTTTTGTACTTGAATATCCGTTTTCCATTTCCGTTATTTTTACTATCCGTTTACACCCAGTCAACGAGCCTTAACTGCACACAAATGAAATTGCCGGTTGCAGACCATAGGAGGTTGGAAATATTTCCTACTATTCTTAAAACAAGCATGGCACCTGCCTGAATACTTGCATACTCAAATTTAATCATTCCTTTCACCAAAACTACCCGGTAGCGGCGGAGGTACGGAATATGGACCCAGCTAGAAACTTAATAAAAAATAGTTCATTTTATAGATTTCGACGCGCTGAGTTCAACGGTACCATTTTTAGCGCTGCAGGGACCCCAGTTCAATAGTTATGGTCCTTTAAATTTGAACTATTTACGATACAAAACATGTTCAAACACCAATCAAATTTGTGTAAGGAATAAACCTGGTAAAATTTATACTTTACGAATATGTGGATGATAGATATATACTTCCTGTTCCAATCGGTGCGTTTGCACCATAATTTCGAGGGTCGTAACTTTTTAACTGTTAGTCATGCAGCCATAAAAATGGTACCGTTGAATTCAGTTCGTCGAGATCTATAGGCGAACCACTTTTTATCGAAATCCTAAGGGGAGTCAGATTCTGTACCTCCGCCCCCCAGTGGAATATACTACTTGAAGTAAGAGTATATCTGCCCGAAATCTGTGAAAGACAATGAAAAACAGTTGCACTGATCATTAAAATAACCTTATTGGCTATGCCCCTGAACCTACACTAAAACCAACAGTTCTTTTAGAAACATAATTTCTGTAAATTATTAACGTGATTCAAGATTCAGAGTCCATACCGAAACGTCTATTTACCTAACCGGATTCGCGAGGTGGGCACGCCTCCAAGTACGGGTATGTCTAAGAGGATTATGTAAATTTTCAGCTCAATTTAGACAAATCGCTGTTATTTCTAAATTTTGTTTTTCAAGGTTCGCGTCCTGGTCAGTAAAACAATGAAGAAATTGACATCGTGTTGCAAAAAATAAAATTTTGTAAAATTTAAATATGCATAAATCAATGCTTCTAATAACACAATTCGAGTCGAATGTTAAAAAATGTGTTTTATGCGGTATAACTGTTAAACGCTGCGCATTGTGTAATATTTTTAATTTATTATTTTTTACTTCGGCTTGAATATAGGCTTATCCTTAGGGTTAGGCTTAGGAATATACTTATCTCTTGTTACGGATTTGTGCTATAATACGATAACCGCACAGTTTCAACTGAGTTCACCAAAGTGTACTTTATACTTGCTGGAAAGGGATGCAATGCTTGCAAACAAAAACCTAAAGCCTATAATTCATTCATTGTCACATGAGAGTATGAACGTTAAAATATTAGCTTCATATGACACATTTATACAAATAATTAAATTTTATTCAAATTCTCATAACACTGTTTTTCTTTGATCCTTGACTAAATCCTACATCGAAAGGCTTCAATTCATCGTTTAATCGAACTGAAACTTGGTCTTAGACTTTAAATTTAGGCTTAAGGGTTGCATTATACTTGATGTACGCCGCGGCACGCCGGCACGCGGAACGATATTTGTTTTTTAAAACTTGTCGCACACCGCATACGACAAATTTCGACTATGTTTTTGTTAGCGGTGTAGCGGCGCGCGGCTGCGTCGGGCATAGTAAAATATAGCGCAACCTTAAATCTAAAACAAAAGTTTGTCGTATAAGTGCCGAGTATATATTTCACAATGGCCAGGTATTTAACTCTCTATATTAAAATTCGAAAACCAGGAATTTAAAATAGTCAAAAAGTATAGCGCCAAGCTTAATTAATAATGGTAATGTCGTGTTGTTTCAAATTTTGTAATATGGTTCCAATGTCTTATAACTATTTTCTAAAATTATCACATTATGCAATATTTGAACGGGTGTAGACATTAAATTTTACATGGTCTCTATGTTATGCATTTGGATTTCTAAATACCTTTGCAATAGGATTTGTTACAAATTATAAGGCAAGTAGAATATATCCTTCAAGCCCCAATAGATTCCTAATTTGCGACGTAAGGGCATAAAATGGGGGGATTCACAAAAAAATTTCTGAGAAGAAAAACACACTTTACACTTTTATAATATTTTGCAAATCTGTACTTGTTTAATTTTCAACCACACTTGAATCTTATTAAATATGCTTCAACTATATATAATTCAGCTACGGTTTTAGCACTTTTAAAAGCAAAAATAACTTTCACATTTCGCGTGAGCTGAAAGGGTATATTTGCAAACTAGATAATTCTGATCTTATATTTTGTTCAAAACTCGTGCCCTTATTTTTCATCACTCGGATAATTAGCGTATAACACGTGAAGTAGTTATTTCCCGAACCACCGAAACTCGGTCAATGTCGCGCCAGGTGGGCTGGATAATATATAGTACCGTGCTACTGCTTTACATTTTCATATTTGCACAATTTGTAGCATTTCACGGTGATTTTTCGGTTTTATTTACCTACCATCTGTATGTCTAGCAATTACAAATGCAAGCGTAGATAGACTAATCGAATGCTTCAAGAAATCGGCCCGTGTTACTTTTAGGGCCGTCCCGGTTTCTGGTGGGTCTGTAAAAAGTTGGCTTACATTCTAGACTAACATTTTTTGCTTAGGCTTAGGAATACGCTTTTGTAACGCTTATAGGCTTAGGTTTAAGCTTAGGAATACGCTTAATCCACTGTTACGACCCTAAAAGTAACATTGGCCCAGAAATCAAAGCAAAATCCAAAAGTGGCGAATCATAATTGACAAGATAACACGACATTAATTATATTTCATAAAGTATTAATACTGCATGCTTCGTAAATGATTACAGATAATCGAGGTAAATATGCATCACTACCTACTTGTCTACCAGTACGCTTGGAAATTGGCTGGGTGGTAAAGATTCTCTTGTGAATCTCCGGCGAAGTTCCTCACGTGATCGCCGCGAAAATCTCTGCGGG
Organism: Enoplolaimus lenunculus; assembly: GCA_030248215.1. Classification (NCBI taxonomy): domain Eukaryota; kingdom Metazoa; phylum Nematoda; class Enoplea; order Enoplida; family Thoracostomopsidae; genus Enoplolaimus; species Enoplolaimus lenunculus. The sequence continues at coordinate 58,076 of JASANG010000308.1, forward strand.
TGGGGTGAGGTGTGGTGCACAATTCTTACCCTATGATATTTCTGTTAATCTACAATGACACTCATTGAATTATTTTGTCGCAATTTCGCAAGACCAGACCACAAAGTGCATCCAAAAGTATAACCGCAGTAAATGGTTTCTTCTTTAACATAAAAAATACCACAATGTCCAGTGGATTTCATACCGGAGACTGATATCCGTGAGAATCTGGCACGGATTTTAACCGGAAATGGATGTCGTTACATGTATATACTTTATATGTGCTTAAAATGCCAATGTTCACATATACCGGAATAAAAAATTGTTGCAACGGCCACGTGGTGTAGTGGTCGCATGTCTGGTTAGAATGCGGCAAGTTTCTGGTTCGATTCCCGGTGTGGTCTTAAGGTTTGGCACAAGATCCAAACGAATCTATGACCGTTTCGTTCCAACACTGGATATTCGACTAAGTATACTTTGTGGAATTCTACGTTAATGCAGTATGAAAACCGAATCCTTCACGAAAATATTGCTGCGCGCAATGGTGCTGGCACGAACCCACGACGTACGGATTGGCGATTCACGGCTGTAATCACTGAGTTGTGCAGTGAAGAAATGTACGCTACAATGACTGTCTATATCTCAATCGAGTTTAGCATTTGCCACAAACAAGCGGACACATTATGTGCATTGCAGAAAAATACGTATGACAGTAACCTTGTTTTGCAAGACTTTCACATTTTGGCAGGAAATTTTGACAAGGGGGATGGCCGATATGCTCCGCAATATCGAAACGGTTAGCTGAAACAAAACAAATCGTTGAAAAGTGATCCAACTAATACACGGGGGCAGTAAAAGTGTTTATTCTGTGACGTATGCTTTAATTTTAACAACGCGTCTGCTTTAGTCATGAGAACTAGAGCCAATGTAAGGAAGAGGGCCGTAAAAGTAGTATACACATATTCCTAAGCCTAAGCCTAACGGTAACACTGAAAAGCTTACTCTATTGGAGTCCCACAGAAAAATGTTCCGCCTCTGATCTTTTGCTAACCAATGATTGGCCAGGCCGGATCCACGCGACGGGGGAAGATATCCAATATTTTTCACATTCGGATATCCGGAACCCCAGCTTTAATTGTAGAATGTTTAAATGTTTTTAGCAAAATCACTAAATGGCATCAGTTTTTCTTGCATTCTCCGTCTGAAACGATTCTTTAATAAAACAAGATTTGTTACAAACTAACAATAGGTGCTACACACATTTGAGAATTTTCGTCCGAAAACGAACCACGTATTGATTGTTACTCCCACTTACCATTCTCTGCAGTTAAAAAATGACCCTCGAAATGTTTGCTGCATTCGCTATTTTTTGAAAATTTAAAAAAGCGGTGAATATTTGGATGCCTCGCCTGTTCTAGAAGAAAAATTAAACATTTTGAAACTTTTGTACTTGAATATCCGTTTTCCGTTTCCGTTATTTTCACCATCAGTTTAAACCCTGTTCTTGGTCACACATACCTGGAACTATAGTAATTCCGCTATCTTGTTTGGCCAATATTTGATCTGCCATCGCAACCGTTCCGTACCAAGTTGCAACTGCAGTGGGAATAATATGCGTCGGCGGAAGACTAAATTTCGATGTTACGTACCGCAACGAACGACGCCCGGATTCGTCCTTGAATACCTCAGGCCACTGCATGACGTCACTGCGAGTCGGTGGCAGCTCGACAAGATAAGCGAATTTCGTACCCAAAACACCTTTGACCCAATCTACTGATGATCCTGTTGTTATGTCTAAAATAGCAATTTTTTCCTCAGAATCAAGGACGGAATGGCGCATTTATACAGAAGTATTTCGTCTCAACCACGACAGAATGGCTGACCAAACTTGCGTCCGTATTCTCAAATGGCTGTAATTGCCAAACTGTCAATTTGCAATAGGTTTTCGAATAAGCAAACTATAGTGAGTTAACCAATGAAAAATTTGTTAAACCAAAAAAATAAAATATCTTGTAACGGTTCAAACTTGCTACCAATGCATTGAACAGGGCCGTAACAGTGGAATAAGAACATTTCTAAGCATAAGCCAAAACCTAATTTAAATGAAAGAATGAGCTTACACTTAAGTTTAAGCCTAAACCTGAGCAAAAAAATAGTCTAAAGCCGAAGCTTACTCTATTGCAGTCCCAGAGAAAACGTTTTGTCGCAAAGCCTATCTCCATGGCACGATAGATCCTACACGCTGCTTAACATGCTAGTTTAGTGTGCTGCGGTGCGAAATTAAACAAGACCCGTAAGCAGTTGTCTGGAGTTTAAATTTTCAAAATTGTACACCAGACTCCGCTGAAACGTGCTGGAATTTTAAACTTACACAACGTATCTGCTTTTGATCCGATTTTATAGTACTGGCCGGACAGTTCCATTTGTCTTTGTGCTTTTTCGGCCACAAATTGCTAAAAAATTCAAATATTTTTATTGCTCTCAGGTTTTTGTACAGTTTACCAACATTTACGCTTAGGATTTTACGTTTAAGCTTAGGAAAAACATTTCATATGCCACCCCATATATAGATCAGAGACGGACCGTTTTTCTGCGGAGCTGAAATAAACTAAGTTTAACCTTCAGACTGTTTTTATACTTAGGATTACGCTTAGGCTTAAGTATAGGCTATCGTTACGCTTCGGTTTATGACTCTGTTTATACCACTGTTACAGCATATTCCTACACATTGGCCTATATGTCTATTATTAAGCCTTTACTCAAGCATAAACCTTAAATGTTGGTATGGTGTACAAAGCCATACGGCCCATGTATAGAAGAGGGCCGGAACGGTAGTATAAGCATATTCCTAAGCCTAAGCCAAAGCCTAAGCCTAAGCAAAAAAATTAGTCTAAAGCTTAAACTGACTCTATTTATAGCCCGTCCGGAAAACGATCCGGCCCTGTTCTATGCATGGGCCATAGTTTTTATGGTTACGCAATTTAAACTTACCAATTCAAACCAATCTCGTGGTTTCGCTCCATTCGCATGACCATACGGATACAACCAGAGTTGCCCAGCAGAATGTAGCGTTAAATAGCCTTGTAAATTCGACGAAATCATCTTCAAGTAACGAGCAACAGCATCCGCTTCCGGTTCACTAAACGGATACAACCCGTGGAATATTTCTTTGCACTCGGACGTGGAGCTACCACCGTCTGAAATAAAATTGTTTAAAGTTTACCGTAACCTATAAATATGCATATAAATTTATTAATAAAGTTTGCCGAATTATATTCATGGCTGAGGTGGCAGTAACGCGTTGGGTTGCAATTAGTATTGTTTATCAATATTTGAAACTATAAACATTAATTTTGCCTACTTTACTTTATAGGCATATAGCGCAGTATTCCAAACATTAGCGTGTGTCATGTATATACTAGTTTTTAGTATACTTTTAGTGAAACTTGGCAAATGTATTGAAAAAGCCGAAATCTGAAGCCAAAGGCGGAACTAAACCAGAATTGCCAGCTGTATATATGCCTGATATTTTTAAAGGTAAATTTGCATCATCAAGAATTAGGCATTCGAACAAAACACCAAAAAGTTAAACCACAGGCAGATATAGACCGGGGACTATAGTTTGTTAGAACTAATATCGTATGTAAACATACATTATTCTGTTGGGCTGTAATAGATTAAGCTTAAACTATAGACTATTGTTTTGCTTAGGCTTTGGCTTGATTAAAAGCTCATTCTTAGGCTTAGGCCTAATCTTAGGATTAGGTTTAATAGGAGTATGCTGGCCCATGTATAGAACAGGGCCGGAACAGTAGTATGCGCATATTCCTAAGCCTACCTAAACCTAAGCCTACGCCTAAGCCTAAGCGTATGGATGAGTCTATTCCTAAGCCTAAGCCTAAGCCTAAGCAAAAAATTAGTCTAAAGCTTAAACTGACTCTATTATAGCCCCTCCGGAAAACGATCCGGTCCGTTCTATACATGGGCCAGTATGTTTATACTACTGTTACGGCCCTGTTCTATACATTGGCCAAATTGGTTACTTGAAAAATGCCAATCGAAATTTCTGTTCAAATCAACCCCGGAACATTTCCTGTCAGCTAAATGTCGGTTTGGATTGCGATTTTTTCGCCACATTCGATCCTAAAACTGCCCAATCGAAAACATTGCGTGGTCAATGACTGCTGGTCTTGAACTGAAAATGATTTCATTTTAAGCTTTTGGCTTAAAATGTTGTTGAAGCCGTTCAAATTTATTCATGAGATTAATTCAATTTGATAATCAAACAGCAAAGAGCTTGCAAAAAATTTGTATTTAATTTAAATGAAAGATACATAAACGCTTTCTTCTGCGTAAACTTTAAGCTTTATTTTCAAATCTCAATTGATCGTTGACAACTTTTCAAGCAAGAATTACTCATTCCCTTCATGATCCTGCAGACGTCAATGTAGTGGCTGATCCAGTAACCATCCAAAAGTTGGGGTCGCGCAAGATATAGGTATACTGGGAAAAAACTCGCTAGCGAAGTGAGCAAGCATGCGCACGTCATTTTAGTGTTCAACTTCAATGGAAAATCTTGGTTTTGAAACCTGTTGAAGGAGCCTAGACCGCATGAATCGCCAGTGTATCAATGTTTATAAGTATATACATATGTACCTATGACTATAAGTAAATTATATTGTCTGCATGACAGACATGTAAAAATGGTGACATGGCGTACACAAGTTATTGTGAAACGATGCATTAGTTTAATAAAGAGTGTATTTAGAGGGGTACAGCCAGTGGCGGATCCATGGGGGGCCAACCCAGCCGTGGCCCCCCAACAGCAACTCGACAAAAATTATATAGAGTGTCAATTGCTGTTCTACGAAACAAATTGAAATCCATAACCGCTAATGCTGAAACATTTTCCGAAATTATCAGGCAGTTCCAACTGATTCAAAACAGAAACGGATATTGCTGAAGCTGACTGGATTTTGCTCTTTCAAAACTGAATTGGCTTCCGAATCCGAGCCTTTAAATAATTTAACGAACGTAAGAAAGTCAATTTTATAGCAATATTTCGTGTTTATATATGGGTCAAAAATAAGTTTATTACCTGTGAAATTTTGCCCCCCCCCCCATTTTGAGATCCTGGATCCGCCACTGGGTACAGCCTCTGCGAACCATGGCACTTTATGTATCCGGCATCAAAAATGCTCCGCTTATATACAGTTTAATTTAGAGTTATTGCATGTGACCGTTACCCAAATCTAAATAACGAGTTTCGGCCAAAAATGCAACGCCTTGCAGTACAATTTATGCCATGTGGAAACCCAGGATTTGCATTTTCTTGTATCTGGTTTTACAAGCATACAAAACAAAAACGTACCACGTTTCGGCTGTACTCATATCCGTCAGGATTCATCATTGGAAGAATGTACCAATCGATTTCGTCCACAAATTGTGTAATTTTTTCGTCACGTCTATACGCCGCTGTTAGCTGAAGTGCAAATCTACAAAAGTCTCTGGGTCACATGTTTCGTAGTTCCGATACAATTTAGTTCATTAAAATTTGTCGTTTTAACCTCTGATGTATAAAATAATCATGGTTAATAAAAAGGGATGCTAGTCATTTGGGCTTCGGGCCTCCCACCATTTTCATCCTGTCAAAGCAAAAGGTGTGTATCTGAAAACCCAACATAGGAGCAAGATTTAAGCGCACTTGTGTGCTAAAATTAGGAAGCTCTTGGCCTCCAATTTCATTGTCTCGTTTTATACTTGAGTATAAATTGTCAAAAAGTGTGATAAACCGTTGAAACCCATGGGTCTACTTTTATACTGTAATGACCCGAATAAGCGGGTGTGGCGTAATAAGATTGGGGTCCCCATTTTGAGTTCCAATCAAAAACAGTCGGAGCCTTAACAAGAATCCGTAAGCGGATAGTCTCTGAACCCTAATTAGAGTCCATAAACGTCAATTATCACTAATTGAAGCGAATAAATGACTCCAGGACCGAATAATTTGAGTTCGGAACTTTAAAGCGTACTTAAATTTTGAAAGTACATTCTTAAGTATAACCTTGCATGATCGCTCAAGCTATCGATACAGGACAAATAAATTATACTAGCACATAGAGTTGCAGCGGCGGATATATCAGTATAACAAGGGGGGGCAGCGCGGGGGAAAAATAAATAAGACCGCAACCGAAAACAAGAGGGGGACCCCCCCCAGAGAGGGAACAAATAACTGTCCCCCCCCCTTTTTTTGGGGCAACATATGATAAATCCTTATGCTGCTGTTACGGCCCTGTTCTATACATTGACCTTATTCTTGAACAAATGAATAATAAGTTTCAAAGTTAAGTATTTTTGCACGAGATATTAGTGATTTTAGCACCTGGTGCAGTTTAAAATCCTAAGCCTAAGCCTATTAAGCATTGAAAAAACTGTAAACCTAAGCCTGCTCACGCATAAACCTAGAGCTAAGAAAAAATATAGCCTAAAATCTATTAAGTGAGCTATTTTGCAGTATCACCAGAAACGAACCCTTAAAGAACATGATCGGCTCATAGCTACCTAATAGCGTGACTACAGGAATTGTTTTACGGGAGGTGATCTTGCGCCAGTGGCCTCCTGCAACTATAATCAATACCAGGTGTATCCAATATATCGCAACTGCAGTTGATATCCATTCACGCGCATGCATTCCAGCATCAATCCATATCGCAGGTTTAGTTTGCAAATTGCCTTCGGTCATAGCATCTCTGCCAAAAATCTTTGGTTTACCAATCTGAAATAAACAGCTACAAAATGGTACAATTTGGCTTTCCGTACAAGCTTCACAATAAACCTACTGCTTCATGGGTACGGATGCGTCCCGAGTGCCATGGGAAGTAGACGCGAACAACTCAATCAGAGGAGAGCCAAAAATGCCAAAGAGCCCCTTTCACCGAAACAAAATTACGTTTTTTTTTTGCTATTTTGAACTTGTTAAAATGTTAAATGTAAAAAATATTCGATGTTTGCTTGAGATATACTTTCTGTCTTATTTTTGTGTTGTGTGTCTGCTAAATGTCTAGCGTTGGAATTTTGTGGAGTATACCTTTGCTGCAGGTATAATTATAGCGTCATGCCCCTATCAGGTTGCAGTTTGCGCTTCAAAATATCTGTTAATATCAATTTTGCTAAATCGTATTTGCTTTTGGTGCAGTTTTGACACTTGATAGCACAACGGCGGACCAAGAAGGAGCAGGAGGACAGCTGTCCCGCTCGCGACCCTACAACCAAACCCAATACGTGCGTCATGATTTACGTTAGACACTAAAATTACGCATGGCTTATGGCTGACTACCCCTCATATGTAGCTGCAAAACAAGAATGTGTGGGCTCCACGCCCCCGCTTCCACCCCAATCAAACCCAGTAAGGGTGTTATCATAATTAACACTAGACACTAAATTTACGCCAGGCTTCTCGTTGTTTGTTCGAAAATAAATTCTTGACTACACTGCAAAAAATGGTGAGTCAAATTGACTCTCTCCGAAATAGGCTTTTCCTGACTGCACAAAGTGAGTCAAAATTCGACTCCGCACTTCTCAGTTTTACCTTCAAAGCTATCAAAGGCCTATTTTCATGAGTCAAAGCATTTTGTGTTCCGTCCGCGTTTGGCAACTCAATAATTTGTGTGATGTCAGGATGTTGATACTGTACATCGTTGAGCCATTGAATAATCTGAAAATACAACATGTAAATCTTAAAGTTTTAAAATAAAATTTTTTTACTTAAATTCAACAAGGACAATTTTAACTAATGATCTCCTAAATTATACTGCTAACCGGAATCGATAGCGTTCACACTATGGAGGCAATCTATTTTAATCCACAGTACACTATAAATTCCAGTGAGTTGAAACCAATATTTTTTGCTGGCTCATGTGCAGAGTCGGGGAAAAATCCCGTGCTCATCAAAGTTTTTCTGCTGTATTTTTTGAACGTTCAGGTGGTAATGTCTTGCCTAAGGCTGGTCAGTCTACCAGCGGGTATCACCGTTCACACCTCAAAGCGTTGAGTTTAAACGAACAACATCGCCAGCTTTGGGTTGTCCCGCCTAAAATTTTCATAAAAAATAACAAACAACGGTTTTAGTACATAGCTAGTATCCCCTACAAATAAAGCAGGTTGCTAAGATTACGGTTCTGGCTGAACTAGGCCCATGCACGCGCCAATACTTTTCACGATCATTTGAGCAGAAATTTTTGGAGTATATACAGCTTATCATACTTATGGTATTTGGAGAGATGCTTCCCTGTTCCTATAGAGGTTATATTTTTCTTTCGCTTGGAACAATATGTTCACATGGTTTTCTGAATGAAAATTAGACTAATTGCTACGAAACCATAAAGAAATGTATGACTATACGATCTTAACTACAATGATTTCGTGCGGACAAAAACGTTTTGGTTCACTGATCAGGATTACCCAACGGCAAAGAACCTAGTTTTACTGGTGCCAGGTGTAATGTGCAATATTATCCGTTGTTACATTTTTTAACTGAACGCGTTGTTTTCAAAGTTTACTAAAAAGATTTTGTAACGTAAATCGAGTGACCAACATCTATACTATAGTGACCCGAATAAGAGGGTGGACTGATATTTATTTGGCGTCTCCAGAGGGAGCCCCCCAGTTATTCGGTTACGGACAGTTATTTATTTTTAACCCGCCCTCCGCCACCCTTCGTTACTGATATATTCGGTATTGCAACTATCCGTTCAGTTCGTTACTGATATATTCGGTATTGCAACTATCCGTTGAGTTAAACGTTTTTTGCCTTGCATCAAAAGCTTGAGCGATAAGGCAAGGTTATACTTTGGATTTTTACTTTCAAATGTTAAGTACGCTTTAAGTTTCGAACTCAACTTTATTTGGTCCTGGAGTCGTTTATGTGCTACAATTTGTGATAATTGTCATTTATGGACTCTAATTAGGGTTTAGGGGCTCTATCCGTTTACGGATTCTTATTAGGGATACGCACTCCTATTGATTGGGACTCAAAACGGGGAAACCCTCTTATTACCCCTCCCCCTCTTACGCACTGGAATTTACAGGGTACCAACCGTTTTGAATTTCTTGATTTCCCAAGTTTTAGTTTAAGCTTTTATAATTCCATCGGTTTAGGTTACTTAAACAACAGCATTGACTCGCCGAGACGCAGTCGACAACCGACAGGGCAAAGCTCGCTGATATCCAGCCAAACGGGGCGAGGGTATTTGAATCCACTTGTATTCCTGTGTGCCCAGTACAGTAAGGGGTCTGTTTTATTTTTGCGTTTGTTCAGCTCAGGTAAAGTCTTCCGGTTTATACCCTCCCGGCGTAGGCCCTTCCAATAAGCATTATCGTTCTCGTTGCTGGAGAGGCGATAACTCGGTGCCAGAAGATCCCTCGTTTCTCCCTGCGACTGTTTATTTCACCTGCGCTGGACGCAGCCTTAGCTTAGGTAGTCTGTTGTGCATCGCATAACCGATGCGTAGTAAATGTCGCCTAAGTCTAGGCGACCAGACTATAGCTACGCAAATCGCAAGTGTACAATGATCGTAGGCGGCCGCTCTTGACTTAGGGACATTCAGCAGGGAATGGTGAATTGATCGTCGGTAGCGCGAGAAGACGGCCGTGTCTGATCGCGAATGAGAGTCACCATCGTAGAGGACGTTGGGATCGTGCATGGCTGCCTAGTTTAGTTACAAGTAGCTATAGCTTGCGGATACGCAGCGGACCGTGCATCGAGGATTCTGGGAGGACTTGCTCCGAATGGGATATCCTCTCGCGTGTCCAGAATTTTCAACCTAAATCTCTAGTGTCCAGAGCAGGTGACATTACAACGGGGTAAAACGTTTAACCTTACACAAATGTCGCGTTTTCAGCCAGTAATCCCCCCACCCATTTCAAAACTATGATTTAAGTTTTTGTAGCTTACCTCGTCGTGAGAGTGATATTTGTTCAGCGCAAAGTTTCCTACTCCGAATTCGTTAGCAATGAATGCAGTTTGACATCTGAAACAAAAAAGAACAAAAATATAGAAAGTTACAACTAGTAGTATAAACGAAGTGATTAGCTACTTTACGGGTCGAATAATTTTACGCTTCAAGTGTTAGCTGTGATATGAAGTCACCGTTTATTAAAAAGAACTGTGAGCCTCACAGCTCGCCCCCCCTCCCCCGCCAAAATTTCTTAACCTGTCTCTGATTACAACAGTCAAAGAAAATTACCGGTTAAACAGTATGAAAAACAACGTCACCCATGCCTTGAGGCAGTATTTTGTTATCATAATTGTCAGCCAAAAGCGCTAGAATTTTACAAACCACTACTTAAAACTGAAATAAGCTATGATTTCAATCAGGAGCATGTACTAAATATACAGTTCTGAAAATGATTGTAATTCAAACTGTATAAGCAATCATGGTGATGTACTAAAATACGCCTGCGCGGACAACAGAGCGTCCCTGGTACCTATTGTCAGTTAATGATAACTAATTTCTTTACAATATAATAAACAACAATCCTTCAAATCAGCGGCATGTATTCTCAAATGTGATCAGCACCTATCGGCAGTAGTAATGGTTCTTCAATCAAATGAAACGAAGTAACTACAAAACTCAAACTCGACTCACGACCAGAAACGCAAATGTAAAATATGTGACAAATTTTGAAGCTCTCCATTGATAGGTTCGAAATTTACAGTCCCTATTATTAACTATTTATAGGTGCTACATATATTTGAGAATATGAGTCTGTATTAAGGAATATTTTAAAAAATTTGGCTACTGTTCGAACCTAATCGGAAAGTCCCTGATTGTTACTGATTGATACATCCTGCACACTATCGGATTGACAATGGGGTTCTGGGGGTACGCTACCCGTCAGACATTTTTGTGATAAAATGATAAGGTTCCAACCTCACAATTTACAACCGCAGAAAAATTTTAGTGATAAAACGATAAGGTCTGCTATTTATTTTTAACCGGTCCTTTGCCGCCCTTTGTATACTGATATATATCCGAAATTACAACTATCCGTCGAATTGTACGTTGAATTAAACGTTTATTTGCCTTGTATCAAAAGCTTGAGCAACAATACAAGGTTATCCTTATGACTGTACTTTCAAAACTTAAGTATGCTTTAAAGTTTCTAACTCAACTTTAACTTTATATTTTGGTCCTGAAGTCATTTATGCGCTACAATTAGGGATATTTGACATTTAAGGAATGCAATTAATAGGGTTTAGGGACTCTATCCGCTTACGGACTGTTATTAGATGATACGGACTCCTATTGATCGGGACTCAAAATGGTGACCCCCTCTTATTCGGGTCACTACAGTAGAATATATACAGTAAAAATTGCGTTTCACAACTTTTGCCAGCCCGCGTCTTCCGTCAGAAGTTTCTGGATTTGCCGATGGTTTTACAAAGTGTAGGCAATAGAGAATCAACAAAATAGTGAACCGGAAAAAAATTTAATTTGATAACAAAATATTGACAATTTAAACGACAAAAACACTGCATTTGTCGCATTAAATCGCTTTAGTAGCGTTTAAATAAATTAGCCACCACACAGCGACATTTTGCAATGAAAAAATTTCATGTTACTTTTTACTCCTCTGGTAGAAACATGGAGGGGCTGGGCTCAAGGACTTTAAGTTACATATCCTATATATAGTTTGTATCTGTGACCGAAATAGGAATACTATGAAAGAGTGATTAGAAGATAAATAGAGTGGAGCATATACCGTAAGCGACCCCAGAATTAAAAGCCTGTCGAGTGTAAAATTAAATAAAACTATGATGCAAACATTTATTTGTCTTGTATGTAGTGAGAAATTGCAGTAGAAGGCAAAAAAGTTTCGTCGTCCGGCAAGACAACCGCACGATTTTGTACAAAAAAAATTTATTTCTGACGAAAATATTTTAAACTTTAGAAAATTATATAAAATTAATTCAATACTCTGTGAGTTGTTTTAAGCGCCGAATGGCTTTCGTTGCTTTGTACGGATTTTACGTTATACAATTGGTTCAGCCTGAAATCCGTTTTGTCCTAACACTTTGCCAGTAACAATTTATACTGTCGTGACCCGAGTAACAGGAGCACTTCCATCGTAGTGAGCCGAATTGCAGACGAGTGATATAAAAGGCGGTCCCCATTTTGGGTTCGAATCAATAACAGTTTGTATCTCTAGTAATTCAACACGTCAGCTGTTAAATATTATGTCTCAATTAGAGTAGATAAAGGAACAAAAGCAGAAGAAGGACCTAGACTGCTGAAATATGTAAAACAGACACTCAGATAACCCGCATACAGTTTATCAAACCTATAGAAACAATATGAACAGTGGTAATCAACAAACGATACGGAGCTACACACAAAATATATTGCCTTGAAATTTTAAGGCTCATATTATGTTAATTTTTCAGACATTAATGTCTTATATTTCAGACATTAATAGTTTCTTAAACAGTTCAGATATTAATGTCTGAAATGGTTAAAACAAAATTGTCTTACATTTAATTACTGTTGCCACTTCAATTTTGGATCATTTCCCTTTAAAACATTTGTCTTGTATTTCAAACACCGTTTGTCTATATTTCAGAAACATTGGTCTTAATCGTTTATGAAACAGTCTTAAACGAGAAAAAATGCTCAGTACTTGAGCAACAAGGGATATGTTTCAAATTCCTATTAAAAGTATGGTAAACTAGATCAGCACATTCGTTTGATGTAACCTGGAAAACTATTAAGAAACAATAGCTTACAAAATCATGTTAACTATTAATTTTTCTGAATCATCTTGCGGACAGCAAATCTATTTCTAACTTTAAAGTTTTTGACAGGATTTGTTAGGAACTTTCAGAAATTTCTTTAGGGTCGCAGAGACATGGCTGAGGTATACCGCTCTTTGAGTTTGCCAGATTAATCGATGTTGCCAGAATACGGTGCGATTTGTGAGCTTCTATAGACGTGACTATGCAGTGAAACAGATAACTTGGGTGGGAAATGCGCATTTATAGAATTTGTCACTAAGGTAAAAAATCGAGTAAACTCAAAAGTCACTTATAAGTGGAGTCTTTTTTAAAGCATCAATTGCGATTCGTTTTGTGACTTCTGTTTAAGAAAGTATCTAACAAAATTGGTCATCAGGACTTTAACACAGCCATTATGTCGCCACACAATGCTCTTATGAAATTCAATTATCTATGGTAATACAAAGCCATAGGTAAATTTAGTACGTTCTTGTAGAGAACTTCAATATACATTCATGGATTCCAAGCTAAATCTGTCTGCATTTCAGAAATTATTTTGTTTTGCATTCAAGAAAAGCATCTGTTTCTTAAAAAAGAAAATTACAGAAATTTTGCTGTCCGCAATATGTTTCAGAAAAATTAATAGTTAACATGATTTTGGAAGCTATTGTTTCTTAATACTTTTCCAGGTTACATCAAACGAATGTGCTGATCTAGTTTACCATACTTTTAATAGGAATTTGAAACATATCCCTTGTTGCTCAAGTGCTGAGTATTTTTTCTAGTTTCAACCGCTTTACCATGCAGCTGCTTTAATCCATCAATCCAGGTTATGAAAAATGAGGGGACTGATTAAACTAAATACTGAGTTTAAACAGATCGCTTTGTTGAAAGAAACCATTATCATGGCAACAAGCGCCTAATCAAAGTGTTTGTATGACACCAAGAGCTGGGGCGAAGCAAACGATGGGGGTGACATCTTTCGTTGCGACGAAGCTAACCGTTTGTGTGAAACCAACCCTTGGGCTGAAACCGACCGTTGGAGTGAAACTAACCGTTGGGATGAAACCAACCGCTGGGGCGGAATTAACCGCTAGGGTGCAATTAACCGCTGGAGTGAAACCAACCGCTGGGGTGAAACTATCAGTTGTGGTGCAACTAACCGTGGGGCGAAACCAACCGTTGGGGTGAAACCGATCGTTGGGTGAAACCAACCGTTAGGGTGAAACCGACCGTTGGGATGAAACCAACCGTTGGGGTGAAACCAACCGATGGGGTGAAACCAACCGTTGGGGTGAAACCGACTGTTGGGGCGAAACCAACCGTTGGGGTGAAACCAGCCGTTGGTGTGAAACCAACCGTTGGGGTGAAACCAACCGTGGGAGTGAAACCAACCGTTAGGGCAAAACCAACCGTTGGGGTGAAGCGAACCGTTGGGGTGAAACCAACAGTTGGGGCAAAACCAACCGTTGGGGTGAAACCAACCGTTGGGGTGAAACCGACAGCTGGGGTGAAACCAACCATTAGGATGAAACCAACCGATGGGGTGAAACCAATCGTTAGGGTGAAACCAACCGATGGGGTGAAACCAATCGTTGGGGTGAAACCAATCGTTGGGGTGAAATCAACCGTTAGGGTGAAACCAAACGATGGGGCGAAACCAATCGTTGGGAACTAATCGTTTGGGTCAAACCAACCGTTGGGGTGAAACCAACCGTTGGGGTGAAGCCGACTGTTGGGGTGAAACCAACCGTTGGGGTGAAACCAACCGTTGGGGTGAAACCAACTGTTGGGGTGAAACGAACCGTTGGGGTGAAACCAACCGTTGGGGCAAAACCAACCGTTGGGGTGAAACCAACCGTTGGGGTGAAACCAGACTGTTGGGGTGAAACCAACTATTAGAGTGAAACCAACCAATGGGATGAAACCAATCGTTACGGTGAAACCAATCGATGAGGTGAAACCAATCGTTGGGGTGAAACCAATCGTTGGGGTGAAATCAACCGTTAGGGTGAAACCAGCCGATGGGGCGAAACCAATCGTTGGGGTGAAACCAATTGTTGTGGTGAAACCAACTGTCGGGGTGATGCCAACCTTTTGGGGTAAAACCAACCGTTGGAGTGAAACCAACCATTGAGGTGAATCCAACCGTTGGGGTGAAGCCAGCGGTTGTTGGTGAAACGAACCGTTGGGGCAAAACCAACTGTTGGAGTGAAACCAACGATTGGAGTGAAACCGACTGTTGTTGTGAAACCAACCGTTGGGGTAAAACCAACCGTAGGGGTGAAACCAACCGTTAGGGCAAAACCAACCATTTTGGTGAAGCCAACCGTTGGGGCAAAACCAAACGTTGGGGTGAAACCGACTGTTGGGGTGAAACCAACCGTTGGGCTGAAACCGACTGTTGGGGTGAAACCAACAGTTGGGGTAAAACCAACCGTTGGGGTGAAACCAACCGTTGGGGTGAAACCAACTGTCGGGGTGATACCAACCTTTTGGGGTAAAACCAACCGTTGGAGTGAAACCAACCATTGAGGTGAATCCAACCGTTGGGGTGAAGCCAGCGGTTGTTGGTGAAACGAACCGTTGGGGCAAAACCAACTGTTGGGGTGAAACCAACGATTGGAGTGAAACCGACTGTTGTTGTGAAACCAACCGTTGGGGTAAAACCAACCGTAGGGGTGAAACCAACCGTTAGGGCAAAACCAACCATTTTGGTGAAGCCAACCGTTGGGGCAAAACCAACCGTTGGGGTGAAACCGACTGTTGGGGTGAAACCAACCGTTGGGCTGAAACCGACTGTTGGGGTGAAACCAACAGTTGGGGTAAAACCAACCGTTGGGGTGAAACCAACCGTTGGGGTGAAACCAACCGTTGGGGTGAAACCGACTGTTGGGGTGAAACCAACCGTTGGGGTAAAACCAACCGTTGGGGCGAAACCGACTGTTGGGGTGAAACCAACCGTTGGGGTAAAACCAACCATTGGGGTGAAACCAACCGTTGGGGAGAAACGAACCGTTGGGGTGAAACCAACCGTTGGGGCAAAACCAACCGTTGGGGTGAAACCAGCCGTTGGGGTGAAACCGACTGTTGGGGTGAAACCAACTATTAGAGTGAAACCAACCGATGGGATGAAACCAATCGTTACGGTGAAATCAACCGATGGGGTGAAACCAATCGTTGGGGTGAAACCAATCGTTGGGGTGAAATCAACCGTTAGGGTGAAACCAGCCGATGGGGCGAAACCAATCGTTGGGGTGAAACCAATTGTTGTGGTGAAACCAACTGTCGGGGTGATGCCAACCTTTTGGGGTAAAACCAACCGTTTGAGTGAAACCAACCATTGAGGTGAATCCAACCGTTGGGGTGAAGCCAACGGTTGTTGGTGAAACGAACCGTTGGGGCAAAACCAACTGTTCGGGTGAAACCAACGATTGGAGTGAAACCGACTGTTGTTGTGAAACCAACCGTTGGGGTAAAACCAACTGTAGGGGTGAAACCAACCGTTAGGGCAAAACCAACCGTTTTGGTGAAGCCAACCGTTGGGGTGAAACCGACTGTTGGGGTGAAACCAACCGTTGGGGTAAAACCAACCGTTGGGGTGAAACCAACCGTTGGGGAGAAACTAACCGTTGGGGTGAAACCAACCGTTGGGGAAAAACCAACCGTTGAGGTGAAACCATCCGTTGGGGTGAAACCAACCGTTAGGGCAAAACCAACCGCTGGGGTGAAACCAACCGTTGGGGTGAAACCGACTGTTGGGGTGAAACCAACCGTTGGGGTAAAACCAACCGTTGGGGTATGGGGTGAAACCGACTGTTGGGGTGAAACCAACCGTTGGGGTAAAACCAACCACGGGGTGAAACCAACCGTTGGGGAGAAACTAACCGTTGGGGTGAAACCAACCGTTGGGGAAAAACCAACCGTTGGGGTGAAACCAACCGTTGGGGAAAAACCAACCGTTGGGGTGAAACCAACCGTTGGGGTATGGGGTAAAACCAACCGTTGGGGTATGGGGTAAAACCAACCGTTGGGGTGAAACCAACCGTTGGGGTATGGGGTGAAACCAACTGTTCGTGTGAAACCAACCGTTGGGGTGAAACCGACTGTTGAGGTGAAGCCAACCGTTGGGGCAAAACCAACCTTTGGGGTGAAACCAACCGTTGGGGTGAAACCAACCGCTGGGGTGAAACCAACCGTTGGGGTGAAACCGACTGTTAGGGTAAAACCATCCGTTGGGGTGAAACCGACTACCAGTATGCAAAATTTTAACGATAGCGGTCTGATATTACTTCAGTACCAACATGCGAACTAAACTGAAAATACGCGCTTGAGATGCGCGAATCATATATATGAACACTATCGTGTTCATACAATTTCCTATTTTAATGTTTGAAAAATTTCATACCCATATTTCAGAAAAGTTTAAGAAATATGATTATGGAATTTAAGACATATATGTCTGGAGTCCATGCGTGTAAATTAGTCCTGGGTCCTGCGAAATACATTGGGCGAATTAAAAAAATCAATGGACAGAAACCGAATCAATCAGGGGTACCTTTAAAGAGCAAAAATATTAGCCCGCCCTATTCGGTTAACTGCAGTACGACTATAATCGGACTAAAAAAGCTCGAAACCTCTCTTGTATCAGGGTAAACTGTTTTAGAGCATACCATGTTTGCATAAACCCAGCTGGAGCAGCGTAAAACAATTGTATCTAAACCGCACTGCTCAATAAGTTTACAACCACAAATTTTACTAAAAAATAAATATTAAACCCGATCAAAACTGAATATGCTACCGAACAATTTCACCAATACATAAATTCACAAAAAACAGTTTCATCTGTCACAGTCATGTTCAATGGGCTCCACGGCATCTTGCTACACAGAGAACCACAGTGTTCTCAGAATTCATCCATCAAGCAAGCCGAAAACACAAAGTTAAGGCTTCAAGCATCTAAGTCTTACAATCTCCCACTAGACAGGCCCTACATGTGCAAGTCAAACAGTCCTCAACAACAGAGTATCCCACGACTCCTTCCATACGAAGCGATTTCGAATATTTTCCGTCGACTTAAGCGAATCAAGTCCGCAACAAAGGGGCTGAAGCCATCGAAACGAGACATACACAGCTATCATCCAAGCGACTGTAATTGAGCACCACAAGTACTGCAGCGTACTGCTAAACCTGAAAAGAAAAAAAGTACCGTTATTTCTTTCTACGCTCTTTGAGTTAAGTTTCCGTGCAGTAGCTTAGGCCTTTGAATGCGCGATGCGAAATGCAGCCGATACGGCCGTGCTCAAAACATAACCCAGAACTTGCACTTGGCATCTTGCCGTATAAGAACCTATCATACTGATGATTGGTTCTACGCACTATTGAAAAAAAGGCTTAAACTTTCAATTAAAAATATAAACATACTTTTTTAGAATGATATGTACCAAATAGGCAAATGCAACAGCTGTTAGCACTTGATATACCAAAGCTGGTATATAGTGAAACAAAAACAACGGCTGAGAACCAGAATACGAAAAATATGGTAAATAATTGAGCAGAAATAACATTAGCAGATATCGAAATACCAGTAGCCACAAATTCCATTCGTCTGAAATAAAATAAAAAATATAAATACGGCATACATATTAAAAACAAAAAATTTACTATCAATTTAAGCGTATACAATACTTACTTTCTGGTAAACAAATATCCGCATGCCGCAGTAACCACGCAGTGCCCATACATACGCAAAACAGCGCTGTTAGAATTAACGAGCCATACGCCAGTACAGGGTTACATACCAGGTGAATTTGTTTCTGAAACATTAAAAAAGTGTTCTTGTACTTGTTTTGAAATTTTGCCGATGCCGATTTTTGTTTTGAAACTTTCTTGATACCAAAGTAATGGCGATTCCGATTTTATGATGTTTGAAGAGCCGTTAGCATGACTATAAGACGTCATTACATACGTGACTACTAGAGCCTTAGCAACCATAAACGAATATAATTTTATGAGAACAGTTAATGTTATCATTTTTTACAAACATAAGAGCAAGACCAACACACTTTCATGATAAGATGCACTAATATACGCAAGTGAAACTGAATACATTCCAACTCGCTGGTAAGTGCAAAAAGTACCTTGAAAGAATCGGCTATTTTTTCAGTCCTGATACTCCCGAAAAGTGCCAATTATAATTCATTTTCTCTGCCAATTAATCGGCACATTCCAACATAGGACAGAAAAAACAACAAAAATATTGCCGAAAGGCCCTCATCTTATTACTACTGGCAAGTCACATTTGTAGAAAAACTAACTCTCACTGTTTCATTCATTTACAACCTGCACACAGGCCAGTTTTCAAAACTTTCATTGACTAATCACGCTACTTACCCACTCCTTGATATTCTGCGATGCATAATAGACCATGGTACAGTCAATGGTTAACCAATCACTCGGGCCACATTCAAACAAATGGCCTTCATATGCTTCGCTTTCGCCAGCCAATATTTTTGCATGAAGTTCCCAAAACTGATGCCAAAAGTTATATCCCGAATCTTGCAACAATTTATTTTGAGAATATCGTGAACGTACGATACTGGCTATTATTTCATTTTGGTAGCTTTGCGCTGAAACGAATAAAATAAAGCAAACATCACACAATGCCGTAGTAAAAAATTGTGAAACCCTCCAATAGTACGCAATTAGGTCTTGTCTATAGATTCATCATCTACTGGTTGGTTAGCGATGTTTTTGATTTTACCCTACTAGACCACAGTTTTGTTTTGATTATCGCAATATTTTTTTATTAATTTTCCTTTGATCGAAAAGTTACGTTTGTCGCAGAACATTCGAAACAAAAACTAGAAACAATAAAAGCAAAGATTTCTCTAGTAGATACAACAGAAACGGAAAACGAAATTTCACCAGACAAGAATATTCGATTACGCTATGTAAGAACTAACCATTTTCAGCGATATGATGTTCTTCTAATATCCACTGGCTTGTTTTCGAATCTTTTTCGATCATCGAATTTTCTGTTTTGTCATAAACAGCTGCAACAACTTCAAACTGAAAATCACCCCATTCGGGCAGTCGCTTTCCAGAAACCTAAAAAAGAAACAATTCATTGAAACAACAATTTAATCCAAAACGACTTTAATCCTTCGCTTAAGTTCAGAACCTGACCTAAACCCTGCTTTAAAACCGAAGCGGCTGGCAAACTTTACAATGATACCAAAGTTAGATAATTTCTTGCTACAGTTAGGCATGGTTTACGAGAAACGATGTCTCTTATTCTGTAACCGCTCCGTAAATGGGCTCAAACTTATAAACCAAAAAACATTATGCTCAATAACCTTAAGCGTTCCAGCGGAATTAGTATGTATGATCTGTAATGTCATACTATTTGGCTCAACAGCTTTTGTCACATCGAATGGTTTTGGAGAATCAGCAATTATCTAAAACCACTTATATAATTCAAACAACAATAATAATAATAATGCAGAATCCACACCTATATCCGTAGAGGCAAACGACTCCTGCATATAGCAAGCAAACAAAACACGCTCATCATAACCAAAAGCAATGGTCTTCCCTTATCGAAACACACCTTAGTAGTTTCATTTACTCAAGTTTATAACCACGAATTCTCGTCATATTTTCAAAAGTAACCACGCCGTATTGACAAAAACAAACAAAAACACAATTTACTACAGTCCAATTCGTATCGCGATTCATAGATATTCCATGATCAATATAACAGCTCACTTCTTGACAATGAGGACTTAGCGGGGCACCCACATCATGACTGAAAAACATAACAACTTTATACCAGTTGGAGACAAACCGTGTATCTTGTCTTTGTACAACCAACTCCACACTCGCTGTGTATATTTCGATTCAAAAACTCCCTAAAACTGAACACTGTGGAATCATGCTCTATGCTGCTTGCGGTGCGGCAGACCTCGTCAACGGCTGATTACAACTGTTGACTAGCAAATACATAAGAGTTCGTTTATTCTTGAGATATTACAATAACGATGGTAATTAATTTCCACAAAAAATATAATATTGGATCTACTCAAAAATATTAACCTGTTTAAAAACAAGTGTGTCACGCCATGTTTCAAGTGTATCACATCTCCTGTCTTCATATAAGTTCTGTCAACGTAACATTCACTAAAACAAAAACATACGCCAATACACAGAATATGACATAAACTATCAGATAATAATCAAACGGCGTTTTTCAATTGTATTTGTATGTAGCACGTAATAGCTGTCACACGTTTTACAATATGGGCAGCAAAGTCCACACAAGCTACAACAGCTAATTCATCAATCACTCTTCCACAACAACTTAAGCCCTTAAATAAATATTTCAAAAATCTTCAAACAAAACATTACCGTTTCCCGTTCACCGATTCAAGTATCCACCAGTTGTTCACATGTCTTTCACGTGTACACGCAACTTGTTGTTGATGAGACGATCCCCGGCTATCGTTATAGCGCACAGGATATAATCGATGTGAACTAGTCAGCCAACAGGGACCTTCACCAATGTTCTTTTGTGTCGCATAAATACTTTTGCGAACGTAATTTTCATAAGCGTTGCGTATTGTAAATCGTGAGCCGCACGTTACAAACGTCGGAGTAGAACTGGCCAGTTTTTCAACTGTGCTATTTCCCTGCAATAATTACATCAAAATACTACAGTAATCGTATACTATCGATAATTTACAAGTACCATTGAAAAAATTTAAAACTATGTCAAAATCAGTTAGATACCTTGCAGTTTCTGTTGACAACGCCCAAAGAGACACATCCTAATTAATGTTTAATCCTTGGTCTACTACTGCGTTTGATTTTGCTATGCTGAAAAAAGTGAAGAACAATGTACATTAAAGCATAAAATCTATATAGCTAAATATTAGCAAGCAAATTTATTTGCTTCAAAACCACTGATTCGTCAAGCAAAATCTTACTTTAAAGCTAGCTTGAAACGCTCTTGAAAACATTGCAGACTGAGGTCCAACCTGATTCAACCATGTCAAATGAAAGTAAAACGAGCCAACATAAACGGCGGTAGGAATACAAACCAGGCATATTAACTGCCACACGAAATGCAGTGTGATCAATTTCTGAAACCAAATATGGCAAAACCATCGTCGACCTAAAATCTACCTGATTAAATATCAGTTCTCAAGGCAGTGGTATACAAAATCACCTGTACTTGCCATAAACGTTGAGTCGAATCAATGTTTGCTATTTGATATATTGTGATGTAAAAATGACTACATATACATGTTTTATAAAATTTCTCTATGACCGAAACATCAGTCTTCCGGTCTTCCCGACGCAAATAGAAAAGTAAAGATTGCATTACAAGTTTAGCCCTAGTAAATCAAGCGTTAGCCCCGGTCCCGGTGCCAGGCCACGGGGATTTTCAAGTATAACCATTTTTTTACGTTATAAACCAGTTTTGTTTTCTGTATACACGAAATTATAACTACAAAAAATAGATGAAACGATGCCCAAATCACGTATTGTGTGCGTGTCAGCTTTATTAACAACCATACATCGGCAAACTATAATATACCACACGACATGGTTAGACATAAAATTCACAAGTTTTTGAAACTTCAAAAATCAGTGTAAGTTTAAGATAGAGTACAAGTACAACCATTACCATAACGGCTGTTCTATCACCCAGACGATTCCACGAGTCGTACAGGACATTAACCATTATAACAAGCCACGAGTACAGCGTTGCATATTTCATCCTACGACATAAATACCAATATTTTAATATATTGAGTCTAAACCTGTAAATATAAAATCGACACTTAATAAAATATAAATTTTATTTCAAATCAAAATCTTTAAGAAACACTCACCAAACAAAGTCAATCAAAACAACAGTTTAAATTCATAATTTTAAAAAATAAACTCACGATAGAGCAAATCCTATCAATAATCCACAGGCCGCGATAATAGACATATTGCATCTCCGATTTGCAGCCCTACATACTAATAACAAATAAATCACACAACACAGACTAACTGAAAAATATTACAAAAACGAAACAACATTACAACATGGTTAATAACAGTAAATCAAAGTAAATATAATATGATACGGAGCCCTTCACAAAAATTTAGATGGAGTTGAGGTATGGGCAAAATACTGTATAATTGCATGCTAACTTAGAAGCTTGCCATATTATTACTTACTTACATTTCATTTGAATAAACTAGCGCCAGCAAAACCGAACCGAACAGACACAAATACCACAGCGAATCTTGAGTTGCTATTCGAGAATGCGTTAGGTACCCGTTTTCTAAATTAGACATATAACAAAAACGAAATTAAATTTTTAAAATTTGTTATTTGTGCGTTGATTTCAAACATTCGTTTGGTAGTGATAGGGATACCAAATTTGCTAAACAGTTGTTACTGACCAAAAATATAAAAAAATAGGTACAACAGCTAAATACTTTCAAAATATCACGATTTTCTGTTTTTATATTTTAAAATCATCCTTTAAGTCGAAACTTCTGTCCACCAGCTAATCTCGTCGAAGCCAATAAAACAAAAACTACAAATTTATTTACGTCCATTACTGGAAACTTACCAAACAAAACGCAGAAACCCGCAATTAAAGCATATATTGACCCACCGCGAAACAGTCTAATGAACGTAGATATAATTAAATATGGCACTGCTGTTGCTACAATTGTTGCCAAAACGCGTAGGCCATAATACGGATAACCATCAGGATATTGCTGACCAATTGCAGTTATATCTGAGGCATTTCCCACTGCAGATTCGTTCGAAAGAAGTATAGCTGAAAGTTAACATTTTTATCAGTAAAAATAAAGCAAACAGTACAACGCACGGAACACGACAAGAAATTACTGCTGTTAGTGTGTCCCAATATGTATTTCTTGCTTAACTATTAAACCAACAACAACTGCGTTGCACCCAATGCAGCCTGAGATAAAGACTATGCATTCTGAACGACTACAGCACAAAAACAAGAGTTAAAAAGTAAATGCACAGCGGTTTACCGTTACCGGTATAATATCCAACAATTTTTGACAGCGGCGGTTGTGAATCATAGAAGAAAACCCGACAATTGTAGAATACGGCTGACTGCAAAGCAATTAATTCATCAAACCTGCAACGACTAACGAAATGTAACAACAAAACTTTACTTGGAGAGCGCCAGTTAAGGTACGACTGATCGGGACTTTCAGATCTTTTTATCTGTCACTTAGAAAAGCAGGTGCAGGGTGGCTTCGAACTAGCGGCTTCTAATCACTAAGCAGACGATCTTCTAGGGATGTTGCGGATGGGGATGTTTCAAAATTTGCGGACATGAATGCTATTTTCTTTTCAAATTTTCCTTTACAAGGTTTCACACTTGCTCCTCATGAGTTCACACGTTTTAATGCACAAGCAAAAATGAGTTTGAATTACGTACTTACAAAGAACAGTCGCTTAAGTGGTTTAATGACTGGGTCCAAGTGCGGCATCCGTAATGTCACGCAAACACTTTGGATACCTTAAGCCATGGAGGGGAGACTTGGTAGTTACGTTCCGATATTATTGCGATATTTGAATGCCATTTACTATTAGATTTGAATTAATTATCCGGCTCCGGCATTTTTGGTATCCGGTTTCGTACGCTGATAGGAGCCGGGACTTCATTTAAGCAACAGGACGTCAACCATATGTGGACCGTATGCTGCCGGCTCGCATACAACAAAATCTGCCATATTGCATATGCAGCAGGAAAAGTTATTCTCACATGCTTATTAGTCAATTAATTGGCACTAATGCAAAGTTTAGTGAATGAAAATATGTACGTATATAATACTTACACAACTTCTTTAGGGCGTTGCAAATTCTGAATGTTGTACCATACCGAGACTCCAAAGACGACAGGCAAACACCTCGCGAGCCATTTTGTCATAGTACTAAATTTTGCGAAGAAACCAACTGTTAAAAAATTTCGGTAGATTCGCATTAGCTTTACGTTGTGACATGCAGATGCATGGAGGCAAAATAAACCTCACACTGTTACTGCACATCGGATAAAAACACTGATGCATATGTTGTGCCTTCATATGCAACACCAGTAAAAACATGGAACAACCAAGCTACAAGTGTATAATTAAATTCTTAAGGCATAAAACCCGAAAAACTCACCTATTGATTGTGAGGCGGGGTAGCTCAGTTTTAGCGCCTGGACTGAATCTGACGCCCATGGGATCTAAACCTCGCAAGAACGCTCCTCTGTATATACTTACACAACTTCTTTAGGGCGTTGCACATTCTACATGTTGTACCATACCGAGACTCCAAAAAGACAAGCAAACACCTAAGATACAAGTGTATAATTAGGTTCTAAGGCATAAAACCCAAAAAACTCAGTTATTCTGGACTGAGAATCTGTCGGACATAAGATAGAAACCTCGCAAGAACGCTCCTCACGTTCAGGTGCAGGAACTCAGAACGAAAAACCGAGTTCCCCAACCTACCCAACTTATCACATGCTGACCACAATGGGGCCACGATGGCAACCTGCAGTGCTAGAACAAAACCTAAGTTGGCGGTCAGAGGACGACTTTGTAGAAAAACAGGAGAATGCGACATGCGGATGCATGAAGGCAACATAAACGAAAACCTCACGCTGATGCTGCATTTCGGTTAAAACAGTATAATGCACATGTAGTGCCTTCATATGCAGCAGCAGTAAAAACATAAAAGAACCTGTGACATGCAGATGTATGGAGGCAAATAATAACCTCATGCTGATGCCGTACATCGGTAAAATCACTGCTGCAAATGTACGTAGAGCCTTTATATGCATCGGCAGTAAAACATGGAAGAACCAAGATACATGTGTATAATGTTGAGGTTCTTATAAGGCATAAAAACAGAAAAACTCAGCAGTCGATTGTGAGGCGGCGTGGCTTAGTGGATAGCGCGCTGGACTGATAATCTGTCGACCGAGTTCGAAACCTCCTGGGAGCGTCCCTCATTTTCCGGTGCTGAGAGCTCAGAACTAAAAACTGTCGTACCCTAGACTACCCAACTTATCACAGAACCAAGATACTTGAGTGTAATGTTGTGGTTCTTACAAGAGAAAAAAACCTGAAAACTCAGCAGCTGATTGTTAGGCGCCTGGCTCGGTGGTCAGCACTGCGCTCAAAATTTGTGGGCCATAAATCGAAATCTCGTAAGAACGCCCTTATTTTCAACTGCAAGAACTCAGAACTAAAAACCACCGTTTAAGGTTGCGCGGTCTTAAAGCCAATGTATGTAAGTGTTACGTTAGTGCGAAATAGTTGAAACAATTGGTCATGGCTGGATTCGTACCAGCGACCTTTGGCTAACCGGGCCAACGCTCTTACCAACTGATCTATTGCGGCACTGCTTTAATTTACTTGTGCTAGCTATTATATGCGTTGTTTACTACGTTGTGCACTAAGCGAGGTACTGCGTAGCTACTATGCAGTGTGTATTACGTGTTTACTTTTTTGTGCGTATTTTATATTCAGGTATTATATCGTGCAATACTCGACAAACTAGCCTTCTCAACATATAATGAACGTGAAGTTTTCAAAAATTTCCAACATCGAAACCATTTTGTGTTGAAAGCTTAAGAAACTGGTACACTGGTCTCGCGTAAGCCACACGGATTCCTTGAAAAGATTGTGAGAGCTGGAAACTTATTCTGAAATTTTTGAACTTATTTACAAAATACCTCTTCTCTCCACCATACCTAGCTAAACAATTATTGGTGCTAAACATCAATTAAAAACCTATGAGCCTATTCTCAGATTTAAATATGCTTTAAATTGGTTTAGCAGATGTAATAATCTTTGCTAGCTATTATATGCGTTGTTTACTACGTTGTGCACTAAGCGAGGTACTGCGTAGCTACTATGCAGTGTGTATTACGTGTTTACTTTTTTGTGCGTATTTTATATTCAGGTATTATATCGTGCAATACTCGACAAACTAGCCTTCTCAACATATAATGAACGTGAAGTTTTCAAAAATTTCCAACATTTTCAGATTTAAATATGCTTTAAATTGGTTAAGCAGATGTAATAATGTTTGTACCTTCTCCATTCTCGCACAAAAACGGTACGTCTTTGATCTGTACATACAATAGCCGACAAAGGGGCCAGAAACTCTCAATGGGGAGGCGCGAACCTGGCAAGGACAACGGGACAGCTGGGACAACTGGAAAGCAAGCAAGGACAGCGGGACAGCCGAGGCAATGTCACAGCTAGGACAACGGGACAGCCGGGACAGCTAGTACAGTTGGGACAGAAGTGACAGCTGCGACAGCGGGGACAACAGTGACAACAGGGGGCAGTGGGATAGCCAGGTCAGTGGAACAGCCGAGACAGTGGGACAACGGGGCTAAACTTAAACCTAAGCCGTAAGCCTAAACCTAAACCAAAACGCAAGCATACGCCTAGGACAATCCTAAG
>JASANG010003210.1:0-85326 GCA_030248215.1 Enoplolaimus lenunculus
ATCCCCCTTTCTTTAGGGGGATAGCCATATGTAGCTTATGTTGTTATTTGCAATGCATATGTTTTCGTTTACACTTCGTAACCGATACGACTGTGCAAACGGTCCCGGTTATAACTACTCAACCATTTCGACATCTGAAATCAAAAATTGTTGTCCGTATCGTTAATTACCAGTACGTTGGTGTGCAAAGCTATGTACACCCAATATATATCATATGCCCTAGTTATACCACATATACGGGAAACGTATACACTACCGTGTACACGACAGTTATATATAATGTATACCCATATATGTAGCCAATATACATACATACATATCGAGCGGGAGGCATTACACATTAGATTTTCAGTACATGTTTGTGTAGCCGCTCGTAATGAAAGATTATACATACATATATGACAGCACCCCCCTCGGACGATTGCTTAAGCGTCGGCCCTAAGGTGTACAACCTGAGGTACCCATACTTACTTTCTTTTCTCCGTGATGTCGCTGTTCGGAGCCAGATCTATCGCCGGTTCGTCCTGCGCCCTGACTGCCGCCGCGGCTGCTTCCGGATCATCATGACAATACGGCGCTGTTGCTTCATAGAAAACTCGCGCCCATTCGTCCCGTCTCTGCTGTGTAAGCGCCTCTGTGATTGTACCAGTGCTAGCGGTGCGTGTTAGTTTTGCTTGCATTGGTGGTCCTCCGGGTGTTTGCTAACCGCCCGCTTCTTGCGCTTACGCTGTCTATTCTCCTCTTTGAACTAAAACATAAATGTGACACATAAAAAGAACCGATCTATGTATAGAGAAAAACTCCTAGTCTTGTTTAGGTTAATGTGCATTAGCCACACTACTTGCCAAAGCGCACCCTATAATTACCGAAAATCACTGGTTACTTCGGCCGCTATTTACCTAAATCAATCATTTATATACAATATCTACATCGGTTAAATACTAAGGGCGAATAACCTATGTATATACACGGGGATAGTATGTAATCGGGATTGGGCCATGCAACCCCCCCGTGTGGTGATCTTATACGAGAGCGGAGTAGCCCCCATATAAGTTTGAAAGTTTTATGGCCGCCTATCCTCGGCAACTTTTGACCTATGATGGAAAATTAGATAGCTCTCTTTCAGTTTTACGGTGTCCCGTGACTGGGATAGGTAAGTCCGAAGGTCACCAACACGAGAGAGTTACGTGGATTCCAACATGAAGGTCTCCCGGCCTGAGCTATATCGCCACTTATGTGCGCTCTGAGCAAAGCAACTCCGCCCAGTCTAAGAGTAACTAACCAAAGTGGCTAAGTTTAGTCAACAGCCCTAAGCCTCAGCGTAGCCACAAGCCGTTAATGCTCAGAATCGCCCATGGACAACGATGCAACCAGGCCGTCACAACGGTGGATGGAACCTGACTAGAGAAAGCACCTGTCACCAAGCTAGGTGACAACGGGTAAAATTAGATAACAGCGAGCTAAACAGGCTTAGCGAGCTGTTAAAGAATTTCGGCTCGCACTGATCATAACGTATTGGCACAATATCGCAAATTTAGGTAAAACGCGTACGCTTTGCTAATTATAATCGGCTTCAACATTCATAAACTATGCATCAGCTGGGTAAAATTTTCAATACTATTTCCGTTTCGACTGCGGTCTACTTGCTAAATCAATAAAATACCCTTAATATTCAACCAGCACCAATTCACTTCAGGGCTTAAATACGTACTCCATATTGCTTATGCACGCTAAGCAATGTATCTACGCGACCCGCGGGTGACTAGACTAGCACTGGGGGAACTAAGAAAAAGGCGAGTCGACCCAGCGGAGATGACAGAAAAGCGAGACTTGGAAGGTAAGAGCGAGACTAAGAGGCAGAGTACAGACTAGTCTGAAATGAGTTGGTGTAGCCCAATGTGTGTGATAAATACTATGTATAAAGGGAGCTAGGCTTAGGTCCCCACCATGCGGGTGGATCGCTTAAGCCTAAGCAACGCGAAGCAGATGAATTATCAAATAACTAACAGGATTACTCGAGACTTAGAAAATTTATTAGCAACTAACAAAACTTCAGAAAAAGATTTAGTACAGGTTACTAACTACGAACAAAATAAACTAATAAACCTGACTCAAAAACAGCATTACCCGATGTGCATCGTCTGCGGCATTTCGCAATTGCATTGCCTCTAGCTCCGCCTCGACCTCCGGTGTCAGGTGGGAAGCCACCCACCTGGCTTCAGAGGTCGAGGGCTGAAACTCTGGCGCGTTCGGATTTAGGGGCGATGAAGCCCTGCTTGCTAATTGCTCAGCCATTTTGAGTCAAGTTAACGTTACCACAAAATTTTACAATGGTTAATCAAAAGTTAGCTGAAAAACAAACTATAATCATAGCAACCTAAAGGGTAGCCTGAATTTCGGCAATCATTTGGTGAGCTACTACACTTTTGTACAGGGCCAGTAAAAACATACATGTGTAAATGTAAAATAATCTTACCACGATTTCGGGGATCGCATGCACCGGCCGCGGCAGCGGCCGGGCGTTCGGATTTGCCCTCGAAAGTCCCGTCCACAACGGTGACTCTGCCGTAGACCAGTTACACCAATCAAGACCGGTAGCCCACGACCAGTTCGATCGGGGCTGCGCTGCGCGCTTAAGTTCGTGAAACCTATGCATAGCGTATGCCCTTTTACAAAGCGTAGCAACCACTTACTCTCCTCAACGCAGAAAGACAAACCGAAACTATCTAGAAACCGAGCTCGATTGGTGCTGCTTATGCACTACACAGAAAACAGAAAAATCGCTCTAAAACTCTAAGAAAATCCAACACACAATTTTCAACAATATCGTAACTGATAATCAATTTCGTTTTCGGCAAAGTCACCAAAACCCCAAAATTTTCCGGTTAAATTTGCATAACCGATTCTTATCCGATAATCCACCGAAAATCCGACGACCACAAACTTCAGAATTCCTACTCGAAAAATCTCCTCGAACACAATAACACTCTACTCATGCATGAATCCTCAAAACAAAACCACCAATCTACGTAAAATTTAAAACACGTCACAAAAACGCGGCACAAGCCAAACCACTACAATAAATATTCATTACTAGCTAGCTATCCATATATTTTTACAATTATTTTCAGGATTTCGTATAGGTTTTTATAGGTGCAGAATTCGAAAATTTAGACAGAATACAGCATTTTCTAACCGTTTCTATCAAATTCAGCACCTTTCACAACCTTTTACAAAGTTTTACACCATATACATCTGAATTAAGCCAAATTCATATCAAGACAATTTTCCGTAAAATTCACATCTTTTACAACAACCAATCCAGACCTGAAAACATTTGTATCCCGTTCAGATTCGTTGAATATGAATAGTTTGCAACTTTTTCTATACATATTGAGCTGCGGAAGCCTCCACAGCTCACCCAGGACCAATCTGCAATGTTTATACTTTTTGAAACTTTAAGCAGATTTTGAATCTGTGCACATACCCACGCAGCAACTCTCCAAAGCGCCGATACTTCAAGAGCTGCTCTTTCCAGCTCAGAACCTTCCGAACCAAGGCTGTGTCTGCCGACACCAGCCCGTTCGGGGCTCTCCGCCAAGATCTTGACCCAAAAATTTCTGTGCAGCCCGAAAGCTCACACATTCACACCAGAGATGTGATCCCAGCTGCTATAACCTAACTTCTACTAAGATTCAGAGGCGCTGGGTGCGGTGACATCTGTACAGCTATGTGCTTTAGCGCACTAAGCCTGACAAACATATATTTAACGGCCACGCAGGGCCCCTGAGTACTGATACCTTGCGGACGCAGCCGCCATGCATAGATTTACAAATCCTACGCCGTTTAGCAACGCCTAAGCCTAACTTAAGTTCTAAGAGAGACTAGGCGGAGCCGGGGACTCCCTTAAGGTGTGGAATTGGGATTGGTTTTAGATTTGTTTTAGTTTTTAGATTGAAATATATTTGAGTGTGGCACAGCCACCTACAACCCTCCTTCGGCACAGATGCCGACCCCGGCATCGAACAAATTTTATGGCCCTATTTTACTGCCTTTTTTGCCGTCGCTAAAAAGCGTAAACAACAAACAATATAAAAACAGCAATAATAACAACAACAATAACAAAAACAACAATTTTTATTTTCTTTTTATTTTTAGCATAGCCAAAAGTCGACCCAAGACTATCCGTCGTTGCGTCCATACCCGTAACCATCCCCCAATAACAGCGTGTCCGCACCCTGCCCCTAATAACGTCCACACGAATCCAAGCGTACCAGTAATCCAGCACCCCGAACGTCCATAATTAACCCCGTTTCTTCTCCAATCCAAGCGTCCCTGACCCTGATCCGTCAACATCCACCCACAATAAAGTCTGAAAAATGTCGTCTTTGTAACGTCGGCGCCTGTCCATAATACGCGTCCACGTCTTCCTGCGTCACGAAACGTCGTTCCTGCGTTGTGCCGTCGATTGCTGTTGTTGCTGTCGATCCGCACGCCGAATCTCGCTGATCCGTTGTCGCACCGTCTCCGTTTGCCGCCGGTAATAATGTCGATCGTCGCCAACCTGCGATTGAGCCACATAGCCGCCAACCGTTCCCGGATACTGCTCAACCTGCGGCTGAGCCACATATCCGCTCACCGTGGCCGGATACTGCTCAACCTGCGGCTGAGCCACATATCCACTAACCGTTGCCGGATACTGCTCAATCTGCGATTGAGCCGCATAGCCGCCAACCGTTGCCTGATACTGCTCCACCGGTACTTGCCGGATCTGATACCGTATCGCTGGTGTTTCTACGGGTGGGCCTACGCCCCTCCCCTGGCTTACCGGAACCGGACCGTACGACCCTGCTGCTGTGCTAGCATACACGGCTGACGAATCATACACCGGATTCGCCTGTCTCGGCCCAATCCTGCTTGACACTGATCCCGACGCCGGACGCACATAGCCTCGGCCCTTGCCCCTTTCCGCGGCGCGTCGTTGCGAAGCTGCTCTGTGCGTTTTTGGATGAAATCTCCATTTCCACTCGCCTGCCGCATTTTACACCCGAATATACCCCGGTGCCGGCGGCTGCTCATCTTTCCCTGGATCCCGCGACACTACCGGTGGCGCCGGAGTTGGAGTCGGTGATGGATCCGGTGGTGGTACCGCCAACCGTTGCAAATGCTCCCAAAACTCCTCCCGCGACTTCCCTTCCTGCTCCTGTATTCTTGGAAGTCGCCGGGTAGATGTCAACTTCTCCCCCCGCGCCCACACTCGACTGTGGTGTCTCCGTCCCTGATTTCCAAGCCGTCGCCTTCTCCCGTGCCTTGGTTATTTCACGCACCTGGTTTTCCAGCTGCCGCCTCTCTCCTACCAAGGTCAACACTTCCTCCAACGCCTTTGCCAGTTTCTCTTCCGTCACCTTATGCTCCGCTTCCTTTTTCTTTACTCTTTCCTCCACCTGGTTCACTAATTTCTCTGCGCCGTTTACCTGGTCATGGGCCCGCTGCCGCTGGTTCACAGCCGAAGCCTGCACTTGTTCCAACTGAACTACTCGTTTCTTCTCCTGCGCCAGACACTCTGCATAACCCAAGAGATCCCTCATGGCTCCCACTGCGAATTCCTAATACATCCGCAGTTTCTTTGCCATCCCCATTACTTCCAAATCAGCCTCGAATCCACCTGCCGGATACAGCGCCTCTAGGCCCCGCAACAGTGTTTCCACCGCTTCCTTATCGCTCCGCTGCCTCGCCTCAATATCCCTTTTAATCGCCTCCTCCAAACACAACACCGGTCGAAATTCTGCCGACGGTTTCTTTATCGAAGGCGGTGACGGAACCATCTCCGACCAACGCAATCCCCTCGGCAGCAGCGGGGGAGGGTGTGGTTGACTCACCGGTTCCAAAGATGCACTTCCGCTCTCTTTTCCTTGTACCTCCGTCGCCGGAACCTTTTCCTTACCGTTTCTGTTACCCATTGCTTTTCTTTTTCCCGGACTACCATTCCCGGATCGCCCGTATCTGATACCTTTTCTTTTCCCGGACTGCAATGTCCCGGATTGCTCGACATAGTGGCAACTTCCTCCGTCCTCCATACGTTAGCTATAACAGGTAGCTTCCCCACCTTCATAACAGAAGGCAATGGATCCTCATGCATTTTCTGTATCCTTATAATAGGTGCCCCATTATCTCGTGTTGCGGCCGTCGGTGATGAAATACACGGCCCCAGCACCTCCTTTGATCTCTGTATTATGATCGGGCCTTGCATCTGGTTACTACTTGCCGAAGTTATTGGAGGCAAGGGTGCGTTCAACCCCGGAACCGGCAACCGATTTGCTCTCCAGCAGTTATCCGTTGTATGGCCCGCCCGGTTGCAATGCGTGCACCACATTTGCCCCCTGCCTAGGCCTGCTTGTCCTTGTCCTGCCCCTTGATTCCCCGTATTATTCATTTGCCCTGATTGTCCAGCATTATTTGCGCGATTCGCTTTCGTTGGACATTCCCGTGCTATATGGCCCTGTCCTTCGCAGAAGAAACACGACCCCTTTTCTCGCAACTTCCTTACCCTCTCTGAGTCCTGCGGCTGTTGATCTGACACGGGCTTTTGCCCCTGCCCACCCGTTTGCTCGCCGCTCTGTTCCTGGTTACTCATCCGTGGTCGAGCCCCCATTTGTCTGCGGTTATTACCCGAGCTCGACGCCTGTTTCTGCTGATTATTTCCCGTACTACTCTGCTGCTCAGCCTGCTTACATCCGCTTTATCCTTTTCTCTTTTTCGCTCCAATTCAATGTCCCGTCCGCTTAAAGTTGCCTTTGCAACTTGAGGGCGCGACGTCTCAGATCCTCAAACGATTCCACGATCCCGAGTTGTAATCTTTGTTTCAACTCCGGAAAAGCATTGTTCACGAATGTCTGACATAACAAGCCCCGACTCTCCTCGGTGTTCGCGAACTGCTTCTCTAGATATCTTACCCAATATGACTGTAACTCGTCAGCGTATTCGCTCACTTCACCCTTTTGACGAATCCTTTGGAATGCCGCCATCCTGTTCGACAAGTCCGTGGATTCCCCAAATCTCTCCTGGAATTCGTGAACCAATTGCCCGAACTCCTCTGAGCCGTATGGTCCATACAGCTCCTCCAATATATACAGGTATTGATCAGCTAGCCCTTTTACATGGGTTCGAAAATGATTAAATTTCGACTCCATGTCCGAAATTTTCGCTGTTTGCATAACCCGTTCGAACTTCCGGTACCATACCCCGATGTCCGTTCTCCCTTCAAAATTCTGCAGCGGCAGCTTCTGCGGCATCTTCACCACAATTTGTGATGTGTTTGCCCCATGAACCCTAAACTTTGTGCTGCCCCTGCCGCTGGATTACCCATTGTCTGCGCCACTGGTGTTCCAGCATATCCCGTCACGCGTGGTGTCGGCATGACCGGCTCTTGCCAACTCGCATTTACTTGAGCGGGTACTCCGGGTTGGGTCTGATATGCCCGGTATATATTCCCTGTCACCTGTTGACCCAACACCGGTTGACTCAATTGACGTTGGCCCATATGAGTCAGATAGGGTAACGATCCTACCCTTGCCGCTCCTTGATTCACTTGCTGCTGGTCCACCGGACATGGATGGCTTTGCATTGCAATCTTTTGTGTCCGGTCGACCCCCTGATACTCTTCCATCACCGGTTGAAAACCCGTCTCGCCTCTGTTAGACATCCGGCTAGCCCTGCCCGATCTATGACTTTGTCTAGATTCCGGCCGCTGGCTCATTTCCCCTTCCATTTTATTCCACCATTTCTTAAACTTTTCACCCCGTTTCGATTTTATTCCTTTTTCGAAAATTCGGGTCAACTCTCTTATTTCATCGTTTTCATCCTCTGATTCCTGGATAGAGGTAGCTCTCGAGCGTGGCTGTGGCACCCCCGGACTCTGACCTCTGTCCCCCTCCATTACTGCATCCTTTCCCAACACAACTTCACCCGTCTGGGTGGACCCCTGTGAATTCATCAACCCATGTGCCATAGACATGCGTTGCTCCACCGACCAATTTGCCAAAGTTCCATCCATTTCTAATTGCGGATGGGGTCTGATCATGTTCACCGTGCGCGACAACCCGGCCCCGCACCGTGCATCCGACCATCCCATCCCATAACCAGTCATATCTCCTTCCATCCTGCCCGAGTCTGGTAACACATACCTTGGCTCCGGCCGAGAATTTCTGCAGTGACCCGTTCCTGCACGTTCCCGTAGCACTCTGCCACGATTCTCGGATAGGACATGGCGGAACTCACTATTCCCCATGCCCCATGTTTCCTTCCGCCATCCCCGAGAGCATATTGTTTCCGTGTCCGCTCTCCGGTAACTCAACTATAACCGATCTGCCTTGCAGATCCGCCGACGTCCTCAGACCTCGTGCCTCTATAGGGTTCCGTAGTCCTGAGCCTTCTCCCGTATCCGTTGCCTCTACTCCTGTCCGCATACTATGTGTCACCTTTACCGGTTGACCCATAGTCCTGCCGACGTCAGTGACAAACACTGACTCCATTGATTCCCTGTGCCGAGCCGTACTAGGCAACGAAACCTCTTCGGCTTCCTTGCTCCTTTCCGCCTGTAGTTCTCGTGACATAGTTCTTGTCACTACGCCCGTCTCTCTGACCGGCATCCTTGCTGTAGCCTCTTGCCCATCCGCCGTAGTAGGCGTTCTATA
Source organism: Enoplolaimus lenunculus (assembly GCA_030248215.1). Lineage (NCBI taxonomy): Eukaryota > Metazoa > Nematoda > Enoplea > Enoplida > Thoracostomopsidae > Enoplolaimus > Enoplolaimus lenunculus. Next base: position 8,694 of record JASANG010003210.1, read on the forward strand.
AAGTGGCATTTTCAGTCAAAGTTCTGTTTCTCCTGATACAATTTCACCAAAGTTGCAAATTCCCGAGTTTCTCCGAAATCGTTTATATCGGTTTCCGAAAATATTCCCCACACCAGTGTTATTCTCTAAAAACTCCTAAAAATTTCGCCTCAAATTCGTTAAAGTATTTGCCACACCAGTGTTGTAATTCGCTATCTACAACACGTGGTTCCAAAAATCCGATATTTTTGGCCCAAAACTTTTCTCCTGGTCTGTTTTTGCTCGCAAAAAGACATGCCCGGTGTTCACGGATGCTATAGGTCCACTATATATCACTCCCACCCGGCTCGAAAAATTCTTCGCAAAAATTTTCCTTCAAATCCGTCCCTTCTTGTCGAGCCTTGATTTGCCCAAAATTTCGCTAATTTTTCCGATTTCTTGCGGCCTAGCCCCAAGTATCCAAAAGATTAGCGGCTCTTTCAATCCCTTGACACTCCACGACCGTTTTTGCTAGCCGCTATACAGCGTCAAGCCCAAAAATCCGTTTTGCCTTCCCAAAAATTCTTGTTGCCGATTCTTTCCAACTAGCTACCCGCCAAAAATGGCCGGTTGAGTATCCTGAATCGGTCTAAGTTTTGCTTACCCAGAAATTTTTGATTGTCAGTTACTCAATGGAGTCCCAGGCACCTGATACAATCCTTTTTAGGCCGAGTCAACACTTTCCGCCTGTTATTTTCCCCGATTTCTCGTCAAAATTCCGTACCACAATCGTTTTCGACAATGTTCGATCTGTACTTTTGATACAGCGCGCCTCCGGTTTTCAAATTTTTGACAGAGATACTTACGAACGTTAGTGTTCCTAAGTTTATCACTGTCGCTGTAAGGATGTCCCAGGGTGCGCGCTCTTGAAATTTGAAATTTTTAATGAAACATTTGCCCAGTAATTGCGGAGCGTTTCCGCTCAGGGCCAAAGCCGCAAACACTTGTTATTTCATTCGCTGAGGGGACGTCTACCCCGTGGGCGCTAGCGAGTGGCACGGGGTTAGGCGATCCTCGGGCTCATTGCAGCGGCTGAAATTTTTTACTCATGCTGAGCAGCTTGCAAGTGCGTAAATCAAGAAACCTCACCGATGTTTGACCTACGTTCACCTAAGCTCAAATGCGATTTGTTGGTCACCTACCCCCTCGGCGTTCGCATATTATGCGCGCCTGTTCTTTGTTTTCGGGTTGGCTTTGGAATATTTTGATGTTGTTGTTTTGTACTTATATTTGTTGCATTTCTTGTCGTTGATGCGCCTACGCAGGCCGTAACTGGCTTTCGGAAACTTTTGTGAAATTTTGAAAAATTTCCGGAAGCTTATGCAAATAAGCTTCCGATTATGCAAATTCAATCTAGCCAACCGGCAGGGTATAAAAGCTGCTGCCGATTGAACATTTTAGGCATTCAGTTCATCATTACGACGTTTTGCTGTACGACAAACTTTTCGACTAATGCCTTGCTTGGACAGCTCGTATTCTTATATAGTTTTGGCTTTTTGTTTGGTTCGCTTTCCGCTTTCAGCAAACGTGGCCGGCTTCGAGAGCAGAAGTCGGCTACAGAAAATTTACGCTAATTCTCTTACATTGGTGTGGAATCCGGTGGCCAGCACTGTCGCCGGGGTCCGCAGCCGTGATACTTAGCTGTCCGAATTGTAATTTTTATAATACTGAGGATATAGTTTTATCGCAAATAAACCTAAACGAGTGTTTTTTTTGTTGTTTGGATTTGTTGTTTGTTATAAAGGAGCTCCGAAACTCTGCTGGTCAGAGTCTGTTTTTGTTATACTTAACCTAAGTGACCTTGGTACCGGGCTAAGTTAGCTTAGGTTGAGCTTTGTTGTTATTGTCCGGACTGGGGAAGGCTTTTTCTTTTCTTTTTCTTTTTCCGGTTATTTTTGGATCCAGTGACTTTTGATTGATCTGTGTATGTAAAATTTCTACAGCCCTAAAATGGGCAGTGCGGGTCCACGTTTTTCTTTTTCCTTTTTGACCAGATCCTTTTTACCAAGAATTTATTTTTCCCCGCGCTCCGAATTTTGCCTGCCCACCGGATGGTTGAGGGAATTGCCCGCCACGGTGGTCAGAAGTTTTAACCTGGGGCAGGAAAGCGCGAGGATATGAGTCTCCTAGCCCCGACCCATGTGGCGGTTTAGTCCAGCCGTAGTTCGGCTGGCCGGCTTACTGCCAGTTAAAAGTTGGGCGACTAATGGGTCCGGTGATGACGGACTAGGATTATGAATGAAGTGCATTCCAGACCTGGGCACGGAAATCCTATCCCGAACACGACTTGGACCAACGCAGCAAGGCTCACTCTGCAAGTTATCATCGTACTGCTAGAAGATTGGGATCGCCAAGGATAGGTGGCTTATGCTTAGGTGCAGGGTCCCAACCTTATAGTCGCCTGTTTTTGTTCCTTTTTCCGCCGGTTTTCACGCCTTAAGCTTTGTCAGTTATCAGTCAACTACACCTAAAGGTAGCTAACTGAGTTACCCTGACTACGCCGTTAATCCGTCAAAAATCCGTGTTTCTCTCGGTTGTCCTTTATTCTCACAATCGTTTAACGATTCTGAGTGCTTTATAATCTCCTGATCCCTTTTCAACTCCTTTTCCCGAATATTCTCCGTTTTTCCAAAAATTTTCCTTTTTCCCGACCACACTTACCAAACCAGCATTGAAACCATCGTGGTCACCATGTGAATAGTTCGTGATTTCGGTTAAGGGTTGAAACCACCAACTCCGCGTTCAGGTCCGTATTCCAATGACGCTTATATCGCTCTGATTCAATAAATGCAGTCGTTTTCCCTTTTATTCCCCCCAACATCGTGTTAAAGCTATATTTCAGTAAAGCACAAGTACCGAGTACACAAGTAAACGAGTAAAAATGCTTATGCTGCCGACCTTATGTTCTCCTAATGTGCCGAAAGTTCCTTTGTTTAGGTGCTTTCCGCACGTCAACTACGATATACTTAACCCTGTTGTTCCACTAAGTCACAAGCTCACACCGTACAAAACAAATGCAAACGTAACGTGACGACTCCGTAACTCTGTAAATCCCCAAATAACCGTAAAATTCCCAAGTAAATCCCAAGTCCTACAGCCGAAACTAGCCCCGCTAGAATCGACCTATCCCAAGTAAACTCCAAGTAAAATCCCAAGATCCCCGCTAACACATACCCAAAGTATCCCAAATTCTCCTGGTACTGCCCGAAGGCTCCGCGCTATGCGCTTTTAAAACCATCCCTGCCCCCGTTCGTTCGGGGTTTGAATCTAACGGCATTGAGTTTGTTTTAATCGGTAGCTCATTCGTTCGTTTTTGAAAGTAGACGTAATACTGGGCTGAAAGCAGTCATTTCAAGGTTCAAATAACAAAATTTCTGCCACCCACTGCCCAGTTTATGCAGACAAAGCTGTCAAACTCAACAAAGTATCAAAAACGACTAATTTGTGTTTATAGTCACGCGATACACACCTGCAATTGCTCTGTCTATGTCGAGTCAAGTATGTCTTATTGCACAGCTTTTGTTTATTCTTGAAGAGCCAAAAAACATTTTTTTGATGTGCTTGCTTAGAAACTGGTCAGTTTGTTTTGATCGTTTTCACCGCCACCAAGTAAACCGGCACATGGTTGGAGTGTAACTTGTGCAAAGAAATAACTTTTTGTGGTGTTCCTCAACCCGTAGGATAGTTGGCACTAGAGCAAACAAAACAATAAAAGTGCGAATAAGAATTATGGTCCGAAGGGAATGCGATGTCTGTGGTTAAAATAGTTTAAGTTCTGAGACTTTTGTTAAGGCTTCGTTCGCCAACACTTGGCAGAACCAAGTCGCTGACTTTATTCACAACATCGTAGAGTCAACAAATTTAAATCCATATTTTCAAAATTGCAATGTATTTGGGTTTTTCATACTTCGTAACACGTAGTTGAAATCTACAAAGTATCTTGCTGAAAATTTCTACCAATTCTTACTCAGAAAAAATATTCAAAAATTCTACCGTAAACTTCAATTTTTCGTCACATGTAAAAAATCAGGGGTGGAACGTTTTTCAATGGGACTGCAATAGAGTAAGCTCGAACTTTAGACTTTTTTTGCTTGGCTTAGGCTTAGGCTTAGGCATAGTAATATGCTAATTCTTACGCTTAAAGTTTAGGCTTAGGCTTAAACTTAATACGCTTAGGAATATGCTTATAATACTGTTCCGTTTGTGTCCTATACACTAAAAAATATTTCTAACCGATCAGCTCAGCACAAAAATAACAGAATTTCCCGTATTTCTATAACAAAAACGGACACATATTTTTACCGGGAACAGTTTTCCGATTACACCATGGTTTGAGGTTTCTTTTCGAGCTATAAAAATGAAGGAATGGAACATATATTTAAATAAACGTCTAAATTTTGGGAATTTTTTTCAATGAATATTTTATAATTACGACAATAAACGTGCAGTAGTCGGTTATATTCATTCAACCACAGTTGACATTTCAGAGCAGTTTACACAAAATGTGCCGTACTCTTTTATTTCAGCCAATGTGTGTTCTCTATAAAATGGATCACGCTCAATCATTCAGTTAGACCATCAAAAACAGTCGCAAATGTGACTGTATTAGTCGAAAACGGTGATTTTCACGAAATTCGGAAAAAAATTCATTTTGACTCATAAGGCGTCCCACAAGATTTACTATGTACAGTCTACAGAAAATGTTTTGGATATGGACATGATTATCTGAATAAAAAATATAAACTTCAACGCCCACGTTCTGAAGTGTGGGCCATTTCTCTGCAGGACTTCAAAAGAGTAAGCCTTAAGATTCAGATTAAATTTTTGCTTAGGCTTTGGCTCAGACTTAGGCTTTGGTTCAATTATATGCTTATTCATACGCTTGGACTCAAGTTAGGAAAGTTTGTTTACAAAGACTTAATAATGCATAAGTTACTGCAAATATTTAAGCAGATGGTTGTGGCGTCAGAAGCTAATTAATGTTTTATGTTTTGATTTCAACCGATAGCTTCAAAGCTGCCATCAAAACCTAATTTTTTTCTGTTTCTAAGAATAACACAGTTGGTCAATGAAGTTATATACTTAACTGTTGGTAGATACGACAGTTGTAAAACGTGCTAATGAGATAGAAATTAACTGAAATTGTTTTTTGGTGCTTTGCTAAAAACGAGATTAGCACTGGAATGTGAAATGACGTCTGTTTTATTGATCAATTATTAACAATATATATACCTTTTACTTTAACGCACATTTACGCAGAAAAAGATAACATATATTGTTAAAATGACAAGTTCATAAAAGCTTTTAGCATTTAAAGTAACTAAGTAATGTGGTTTCAAATTTGCAACTCTAAAATATTCATCATTACACTTGTTAGGAATATTTCTAATTTGCATATATATGCAGTCGCTTGTTGATGTATGAAACTATCATTACAACTGTTGGAACGCTGCTCGAAATACGTATGTGGGTTAAAAGTGGGGCGTTCCAGCTTTAAAAATATGGATAAACAAAATTATCTAATTGATTTTAGTATGTTTAACTGTACCGGAAATACTGCTTCCAAGGGCGGATTTAGAGAGGGGCCGGATGAGTAAAGACTCGCCGCCGTCAGAACATTCTTTCATCATAAAATGATAAGGTTCATATCTTGCAAATTGCAGCTTTTGTGCTGCGAACATTGAGTTCGGCTTCCCTCTCGCTTGACTCGCGAGATTATTTCAAATACATGATGCGCGCAACCCTGACGGAATCTTCTGGATCCGCCATCGATTGTTGAATGTTGCTGTGCATACAGCTACACCGTTTGGCTTGAAGCAGTTTCACGATTATAACTCACCGTAAATGTAAAGAAACTAGTCCAGAAACTCATAATGGACACACCAATCAATTGGAAGAAAATCTAAATATGCTAATTCGAGTTCTCACTGTGAACTGAAACACATTGCATCACATTGCCACGACATCATCGGGTTAACACTCATTCATATGATTAGACACATGCTTCATTTGTTTGTTACATTGGCTTTTTATCATGTGAGGCCGCGAATGCATTGGCCATAACATTTACGGTATCTCAAATGAAATGTATGTGATTGAAACACTACGTTTAATTGCCTCCACACCACTGGACTAATGCTTTCTAGCGCAATATTACATCAAGCAGTTTGTTCCAGAACTGGATCGTGTCTAACTTGTGAACAGGAAGTACTGAGCAGAAGTAGGAAAAATACCGCAAACGAAAAACAAGTAGTCACATTTTTAAGAAACATTTATTTTGGAACCGATACAACGTATATGATCGCACAATACCACACGTGTAATTATTCGAAATTTAGCAGGAATTAACAGAAGCAAGCAAGGTTTTAGAAATCAAGATCGAATTTCGTTGCGTTTCTTGTCAATCGAACAATTGTAGCATTAGTACAAGGGTTGCAGAACTAAAGAATTACTGCAAATGATTCACAATTAACAACGAGCACAAAAACAGGTTTTGGTTCGTTCGTTCTACGGGTCTTTTCTGTTATTCTCCAACGTTTGTCTAAAAATGGTCAGATTTCAAAAACTATTGCATATTTCAGGTTCTTATGCCCTTCATCGGTCCCTTCACACCCAAATTTGATTTTTTGTAAACTTCGATTTTTGGGGTACCAAGGTGCTCCTTTAGTACCCAAAATTAATCGCCAACCAGCTTAACAACTATTATATAGCATTAAAATTCAGCTTGAAATTTTTCACAATTATAATACGTCTGGGTAGGGAACAAGACTTAGTTCAGCAACGAACTCGGCAAAGGATATGCATTTTTAGCCGAAACCGATATTCGGTTACCACTGCTTCGCAATATTTCTTTGAAAACGGTTGCCCATACATGCGACAGTAATCTGCATCATAAACCTTTTCCCAAATATGTGCATGTCTAATTAAATTAAGGCCTACGGTTGATTTTTGACGAACACTAAACTAGAATCAAGCACAAAACAGAATTCCAGTTTAGAAGTATGTCAATACACATTTCAACTGATTTGACTTTATTGCATGATTGAACCCAGTGGCGGATCCAGGATCTTAAAATGGGGGGGCCAAAATTTCACAGGTAATAAACTTACTTTTGATCCATACACAAACCGCGAACTATTGTCACAAAATTGCTATATTGTTTTTGTCGAGATGCTGTTGGGGGGGGGGGGCACGGCCGGGGTGTCCCCCCCATGGATCCGCCATTGATTGAACCTAAGCTGTGGCTAAGCTTTAAAATCGTTCTGTTTTGATCATTTTAAATTTACTTGTACAGGCACAGTGGTAATATTTTGATGGAAAAACGATTTTGGCTTAATACAATTAATTATTCAGCATTGTTTTGATCGCCTCATATGCAGAGAATTGCGAACAAAAGAGGGCCTGAGGGACTTCAACCGCTCCCTCACTTTGTATTCATTTATGTTAATAAACATTCTGCCTTATTTAATAATCATTTAGTTGAAGGTTGGTCATTGATGTATGCAGCAAAACCAATATTTTAGCCGATTTTTCGATGCCAGCTTCAACAAATTTTTCGGTAACTTCCATACAAAATCCCATATATATAGTGTGCGTCTTTGAAGTAAACTTCATCACCAAATTTTTCTTTCATGAACCCGCTTCAGATCTAAACAATGTTTTAAATGTAACGCAAATGACCTGAAAACTAATGAGATATGGTAGTGTAATACCCACAAATCTCTCAAGTCGTATACAAGGGTAGAGTAGTTAAGTGATACATCTCCTTTCGAAATTTCTGTAATCTTCAATTAAACAACATTGTAAAGTTTCTTACAACAGGACACACTCCCGTAGCCAGCTCACCTTGGTAGTGGGCGCTGAAAATTTTTCAGGAGGGCATTCAAATGTTTTTAATGACACGCATGCAAAGTTGAAAATGTTCTAGAGGGAGCCTAAAAATTTCCAGGTGCTCCGCCACCCCTGCCCCCCTTGGCTATGGTTACACAAATTCTAATGATTTGATTCTAACTCACAATGAGTTGAATCCGCTCAGAAGCGTGAGCTCTGAATAAGGTCTTTCAGAAAGCAGAAACTCTGAATTGATTAAACTCATCCTGACTGATTCAATTCATCAGGAATTAAATCAGCTCTGAGTGAGTTAACTAACAGCGTAGAGAGAACAAAAAAACATTTTAAATGGCAATAGAATATCAGTATTCCGGTTATTAAAGAACAAGGAATATTTTACTGCAAATGTCCTCTCAAACAATTAAAATATGTAGCAGATAAATATAACAAAGGTACCAAGGATCATTATAACACGACATGACAACCCATGAAGCAGCATTCTTAATCGTTTGAATGACTTTGATGAACCGTTTTTAATGCATTTGGCTTGTGTATTGAAACAAAATTTCTGAAAATAATTACAAGATATGTCAGGCAGAAAAAAATAGAAGGGGTGGGTCCGGAGAGATCGTAATGCGGGGTTCACGTTATAAATGGGCAGGTCGGTTCCGTTTTGTCCCATTCTACATATTGAGGCCATTGTAGCAAAGGTTTACACGGCTGTGGAGCTCAGTGGTTGCAGCAGCGGACCGATAATCCGTACGTCGTGGTTTCGACCCCACCGCATCCGCAGCAAACTTTTTGTGAAGGGCTCTATATGGTACTGCTAACTTAGAATCACATGATTATTTTAAAAATGTCTACTGAGTCAGTTACAAAACTAGGTTTGCGTGTGGCGGAATATCATATGATACTAACAGATACGTGCCGTTAGTAACATATCATATTACGAGACAATGCAAATAACAATATTAATAATATGGCGGGATTTTAAATTTTGGCGGGAAATTTAAATGTTGGGGAAAATTTCAAAATTTGGCAGGAAAATTCAAATTTTGCGGAAACATTCAAATTTTGGCGGATTGTCTTCTGATACGTCTTAAACTACATAATGGAATCATATGATACAATTAAACTGTATAGTAAAATATCATATGATACCCCAAATCCTTCTTGCTGAAGATCATATCATATGATATTCACCAATTTGTCTGATAGTGTCACGAGACAGTCAAACACTTGTATGTTGAATTAACCTTTGTGCCCGTGCTTTGTATACGAATATCATAAGATATTCGACTTTTGTCTGTCCGTATCATAAGTAAGTTACATAGATGATGAGTCAGTGTCACGGTCAAACATATAATTGCTATTATAGTGCATAAAGCTTCGTTTTAATTTTAGTCTTATGAGCAGGGATAGGTCCGAATTCCTTGGAGCCACCCCCTGCACACGCCACCGATTCCAGGGTATAATTTACAAAACCCTACATAATAAAGAAGAAATACGAAATATCAGAAATCGAAAAATAACCTGAGTTTGAAGATTTCGTTGGAGATTTTCAATATTTTTTATCACCAGAATTGAACCACGTTTTTCACGTGCGGGGTTTTTTTCTATTTTTATGTGTTAAAATGTCATTGCAGGCTTACAAAGAACGACCAATCAGCTTTCTTTCAGTCGTTTTATGTACTATAAAATAAGTTTAAAATAATGATATTTGCTAAATTTTATAGTTTGAAGTCAATAATTGTACTAACCGCTATTACAGCGATTGTGGTGCTTCTTGGGTCCTCACAAACTGACGCAGCAGTACATCATGGGATCGCTCGCGAAACCAGTAACGTGCGGCTTGGGATGAAACCAAGCGTTGAAGCGCCGAAATTTCACAAACAATTGATTTGGATCATACCTAATTCTAGTATTCATCCACGTATGAAATCAAAACTAACCCGTGGCGTTGAGCAATCTTCCGTTCGCAAACGAGCCAGACCTCTCGTACGACATATCTTTGATCAAGAACTACCACAAGTACAGCCACAATTAGCACCAAATTATTTGTCCGGCCTCGCAACTGATATGAAAAGCATCGGCAACGACAGAGACGCGGGAATCAATTGGGATGCTTTATTTAGCGCAATTGATTATGTTGAAAATCTGCAACAGACTGGCGGCGTTCGCTAAGAAAGTAAACAGTGAACAATGTCGAAAATTGTCATAGCTGATAGTTTAAGAAAGTGACACTTTTTTGAGTCCATCTTTATTTTCCCACGCAAAAAGCTCCTTCCATGGATGTTGCCTACCTTACCATACACTGTAAAAAATGGAGAGTCAAATTGACTCTCTCGGAAACAGGCTTTTTCTGACTACGCAAACTGAGTCAATTGACTCAGTTTGCGTAGTCAGGAAAAGCCTGTTTTCGAGAGAGTCAATTTGACTCCCCATTTATACAGTGCAATGCTCACACGTTTAATAGGCTTTAGAAGTTATGCTCTGACTTTTGGTTAAGTTTAGGTTTACGCTCATGTTTAACAGTATGAGCAGTAAACTTTTGGCTCTATTGAATTAATACTGTTGTTTTATTGGTAAATAAATTTAAGTATACATTCTTTATGATGATTTTAATGATTCGGATTGCTGACACCATCAATCTCAACTAAATATTCTGTTTTTCTCGTCAAACAATTTGTCTAATTTAAATAGTTTCTAATGCAAGGGCATGTTCGTTAATAAGCAATTGTTACGATTCAAGTACTTATCATAAGAGGTAGTGCATATGTTCATTCTTGATCAAATTGCGTTTGCTATGACAACAATGCTGCAATGCAAATAATACTTACAGCTTAGCATTACACAAAAAACGCCTCGATATATTCGCGGCACCAGTTGGAAAATTAACCCAGCGGAGCAACTGGTCATAGCGATGGGTGTCTGGGCGTCTTAACCTCCCTGGAAAAATTTTGTCTCAATTGATAATGTTCAACCTTGCTTGTAGGTCAACGAAAACCATCCCATACCTTTTTTGACAAATTTTCAGCCCCCCTAGCAATGAGAACTGAATACGGCCCTGTTAAGCGCACTTCTTTTAATAACGATTATAGTGAAAGATATACTGCAGCCATACGGAAAACTATGTCGTATGCCTTCTTGTTCTTATCTTATCAATGAAAACTTAAATTCCGTAATCATCAGTGGCCGATCCAGAAACGTTTCCCGTGGGCTGGCGCTAACAGTAGTAATAAACTCGCTAAAATCAAACTGAAAAAATCTTGACGCCATTCACCGACAAAAATACATAAAATTTGAAACGTTTTGAATGCCTATATATACCTACACGGCTGACGACGTTCGCTAGCGGTGATGGTTGAAACAAATCCTGTCCAGTAAAACGTTTGTATTCGGTCCTGTACGAAAAAAGAAGCGTCACTGTTTTTGCTGTGGGTAAACGTTTTTCCGTTGCTTTCCGTAGCACAAATAACAGGTAATGTCCCGGTTGTTCGAAATCTCTCAAACCAGAACACGAAATAAATCACAAAATTCGACGTTTGTACTACGCGCATGTTTATATTTAATGACGGGTTAATATTTAGCCATCAAATTTAGGCCAGTGTTGTGCTCGCGCAGCGCCGTTTCGCATCACACCGAATGCTATCAATGTTACAACCTGTTTGTCATACCGAGTAAATGATTTTTGACCTTTGCAGGCAATAAATGCTCTGGGATATAATCCATGCATGATGGTTTTTAGTTTCTGATTCAAATCGATTTGTAAAGCTTGCAGAACTGGAAGTTTTTTGCATGACCTAGCTGACAGCTAAATTAGACGTTTATGCTGACTAAATCGGAATCATCAATACGCGCACAACAGACTAAAGTTAAATAGCTCCAACAGAAAAATGACAAGAAATAATGATTGCGCTGCATCTGGTTTTGGGGGCGCTAAGTCTATCTGTCTAAATATTAGCGGTATAAGTAACTAGATATCAAGGTTCCACCGGAATTCCTGTTCCGACCGGAATTCGTGCAAAACTATAATTTATGTTCCTGTTCCGACGTTAAATGACACAGGAAACAGAATTTTTACGGTTTCGTGGCAAATTGTGCTGAATAAACTTAGAAATATAAATTATTTGCTTAAACAAACTCAGCTTTTTTCACAACGTGCATTTCGTGTGCACATCTTATGTTACTCGACGCATGTTTTAAAATATCTTAAAAACTGACTAAATGAAAACGTCAAAAAGCCGGTGAGTATAGCCTTTTTCGTTTTGAATTATGACTGTTTAGCTGTAATTTGGCGGAACAATATATTTGTAACTTTTTCTGGTTAAGTAGGTACTCCTCCTGTTCCACCTGTAAACATAAGCTATTGTTCCTTTTCTTGCTTGCTGTAGAAATGTAGTCCATGTTGGAACCCTAACTTATATACGTTAATTTTTGAATTTAACACATGCATTCGTAACTAGTGCACAAAAATTTGACTTATTCCAGAACCAAATATGAGTTCGAAACTTTGAAGCATACTTAAGTTTTGAAAGTGCTGTAGGGATCCGAACTAGAGGGGAGAATGATATTTATTTTGACTCTCCAGAGGAAACCTTCCTGTTATTCGGTTACGGACTGTTATTTATTTTTAACCCACGCTCCGCCACCATTCGTTACTGATATATATCCGGTACTGCAACTATCCGTTGAATTAAACGGTTTTTGCCTTGCATCAAAAGCTTGAACGATAATGCAAGGTTATACTTAAGAATGTACTTTCAAAAATTAAGTAAGTTTCAAAGTTTCAAACTCAAATTATTTGGTCCTGGAGTCATTTAGTAAATAATATAGGATGGGGATTGATGTTTATTTGACATCTCCATTTGTAATCCACGTGTTATTTGGTAACGGGCGGTTATTGAGCGAGGCGAAACTCCGAGCGAAGCTCGGAGATTTGCGAAGCGTTTTATGTTTTGTACTTGGCGGTAGAAAGGTGGATGTCCATCCGTCCGTCTGTCCGTCTGTCCGTCTATCCGTCTGTCCGTCCGAAAAGAATCTCAAGAACGGTTGCATAATTAATTAGCCTAAATTAGGACTTTCCACAATATTTCACTGATTATTACAGTTATATATAAGCAATCTAATTTTAGCATTAAAGGGTTTTTGGGTGCGAGGAATCTGCGTAGACTGTTTATAAACCTCCAAAATCGATAATTGAGCAGTTAGCTAATAGATAATTTGCATATTAGCATAGTTTATAAGCCTAAATTAGGACTTTTTACCATATTTCCCTAATTATTAAGGTTAAAAACAATATAATTTCAGCACTAAAGGGTTTTTTGGTGCGAGGAATTTGAATAAATAGTTTACAAACATCCATAACCAATAATTGAATAGTTGGCTAATAGATAATTTGCATATTAGCTTAATTGACAAGACAAAACTAGGACTTTTTGAATTATTCCAAAAATTATAGAGTGGCTGAAGGTTTTTTGGGTGCGAGGAATCGGAGGAAATTGTTTACAAACCTCCAAAACCGATAAATGAATAGTTAGCTAACAACTAATTTGCATATTACCTTAATTGCTTACGTGCGTTCGAGCTTCGCTCAATAAATGTAGTCCCACTACGACTGGTTTTATTGTGTTCTTTCTTTTGGGCAAGAATTTTAGTCAATTGCCTTGTCTGATCTTTTTTCTCAATTCAGTAAAGTTTTAGGCATGCTCTCTATGTGTCTATTTATACTTGAGCAGTCTAGACGATTCTTCTGCTTTGGTCTCTGTTACACACTCTAAATAGGACTTTATCGACTATTCGATGATCGATTGTAATTAGGAACGCAGACTCCTATTGATAGAGGCTCAACATGTGAACCTTCCTGTTATTTCCAAGCTTTAGGTTTAATAGTAAACAGACCCTTCTATAATTAACATTTTTCATATTATTTATGTTTCAATAAACATAATAAGCACACGTGTTGATACGTGCCAATAAAAACCAACATAATGCTCATAAAGAGGGTAGCAAAAAGAACATAGGTAGTCGCTATGAGAACTGTACATGCTGATTACTTCTTGACACTAATTTAAAATAAAACTGCTTGGAATGCATTTTGGTCCTGTACGTATCATGGTTATTGAAATTGAGTGGAATATTTGTAAGAACAAACCTGGTTAGTGTTCAATCTAATACACTGATGATTCTGTTTGCTAATATATACTCTTTTAATCTCCAGTTGAAGTATCATCACCAATAACGCGTAATTCCTAAAGTGCCATTCGAAATCGGCAAATATACATTATCTGAAATCCGTGCACCTCGTGGTTCTGGGAAAATTAATATTTGCGACGTATCGTCGGGAAATATTACAAAAATTGTGTATTTACAGTGTTAACCTCTGGATTACTTAGAATCGGTGTAGGCTTAGACTTATGCCTTAATGTTGTTTTTATATCATCTATTACTTTTATATGAGTTTATATACTTCTTGAGGTAACATAAATGTTTTTCCACAAGCAACATTGCAGGCGACACTAGTGGATCCAGAGTCGGGCTTTATAAAAAATAAAGGTCCCTCCTACTTTCTTTCTTGTTTGGAACAGTTTTTTTGTGAAAAATGCTATGGTCCCTATCTTACCATTTATTCCCTCAAAAAAACTTTTGGTAATATGTAATAAGGTCCCTTCCTACTTTACAATTTTTCGCTGTCAATGGCACATATATAGCATATATAGCAAAAATGCGTTACATAACATTTGCCAGCCCGACACCCGTCAGAAATTTCTGGATCCGTCTCTCTGACTGGCAATAAAGAGTTTCCAAAATTAATTTGCTTAACGAGGAAAAAAAGCAATGTCTGGCGAGAATTATCGATTTTTACTGAGTTTGACAGGTTTCTGGAACAGCAGTAACTTAAATTACACAGCTAGTCCTGGTTTGAGCATTATGTAGTATTAATTTATGGCTGGAGCTAATATAATTAAATATGTAACAAGTGAAAGTACTCGTTGACTAATTACAAGTTGCAATTTCTGATTAAGGTTATTACCTTTTCTATTAAGGTTGACACTGGCAAACCGCTTAGAAGAACAAGAACGTTCATTTTGGTTTTCAGCACGATATTTCACACGCTATATTGTAATTTATAGGTTTTCGTAAAATTCGCTGGTGTATATTTGCCTGGTTGGCAAAGCTTGAAGCTTGATTTTTTCCAATGACATAATACTGCAATAAGCCAAATTTGACTTTTCCGGACTCTTTGTATGCCAACGCACATGTTTTACATGATGTAGTAATGCTAAATTATACTACCGGTGCTCGTAATTGTACCCTATGAGTAAACGGTGGCACAAAGCTAAAACAGAAATTTCTAGCAAATGTTTTTAGAGGATAGTTTACGCTATTGGAGACGTTGGCTTTACGCACAAAAAAGCATTTCTGAATTTATTCAGAAAAGTGTTTTCTGCGGCAAATCTGAAAAGTTTTGCTGATATTTAAGACAATTTTTCTAAGAATAACTGGAAAACGTTTATTTTCAGACTTTATTTCAAAACGTATTTTGAAAACATTTCTGTTATAACAGAAATACTTTTCAAGTGCACGTTTCTAATCACATTTCTCAAATGTAAGAAATTTTTTCTTAAATATTAGAAATATTATTTTGAGTGTAGAAGGGGCGACGACTGTAGATCGACGATTTTAGAGGGTTAACCAAACACTGCTTAAAATGATCCCGTGTTGGTGGGATGGGTGAAAATGTCCATAGTCCGTATAAGGAGCAATACCCGCCCCGTGCCCCACCCCTATGACACCCGTAGGTGCAGCTGTGTTTTTGATACTTTACAATTTTAAAGCCTAATTAGAGTAAATTTAATTGCTTACTTTGTAATTAAACAAAACTTTAATAAATTGGATTATCTGCACACAACAATTGTATGTGTTGTAGGTATAAATATATGAAGCAGTCAAATTCACTTTAGCCTCACCCTAAAGAGTTTCAAATAATTTTCTGTGCCACTCGTTAGTGTGGCCCTAATGCGAAAAACTGTCGTAAGGGTGGGACTAACGAGTGTACATTTAAAATTGTGTACATGAGGTAACGCCAACACCCATGCCAATCGGTGGAAGGCACACAAAAATTATTGTGAATGGCGCGGCGCATTCTTTGTCTGAGTAATAGGTTATCGCACAAGCTCAAATATGAATTTTTGAAAATTCGATTCGAGTGGTGTTCAACTTTTAGCAATCAGAATTCTGCTTATAACGACTTGTTGTCAAACAACTGATTTATTGCGCTGCCAGCGATTATGTTTTCGGCGCCAAATTCTGTTATTTGACAATAACTCATTAGCCAGACGTCTGATTGGGGAACATTTCACAATATTCTTCGTAGCGCTGTAACCGTGTCAAATGCTATATATTGTCTAATTTTTCGACAAAAAAATTATGGGTCCAGTGGTGAAATTTGAGACCTTAAAAATTCGAATTTTTTATAAATTTATGTTTGGGCGTAGAATACTCTGGGGAGGTAATCAGGACATCAGAAACTTATGAGCGGAGCAAGCTAAACATGTCACACTGTTTATGTAAGTATATATTCAATCATGGGTTGTTTCTGACATCAAAGCCTCTCAATTGCTGCATCCTCGCGTGCAACGCGAGGTTGAATCTAGACATATTCTTGTGTTAAATAATACGGTAAAGGCAAGCTTTCAATTTTGAGCGCACCAGCTTTAGGCCCACTGTCGTCGAAACTGCTGAGCGAATCGACCAAGATGCATATGTAGTTTTACGTTTAGTTTCGTGGGAAATTTCAATAAACAAAATCCTTTTATATATTGATATGCTGCTATTTTCCGTTTTCTCGGACATATAACGTGTCCTGGTGGTCATATACACGCGGTCACTGTTCATGTGTTGCATGTAAATTAGTTACATATCATCTAAAAACGTTCTTTTATATCATGTTTAGTTGCAAGTTATATTTCAGAATCGTTTAATATTTTCCATTTTTTTATTTTTTCCATCCCCGTCGGAAAAAAGTGAAAAAAATGAAAAAAATCCATTTTTTCCGGCCAACAACCCTGATTCATAGGGCAATTATCTACACACATCAATTTTATGTGCTATACATATAAATATATATGAAGAGGTCAAATTTACGTTAGCCTCACCCTAATGAGTTTCAAATAATTTTCTGTGGCAATCGTTAGGGTGTCCCTAACGGAGAAACTTTCGTTAGGGTGGTGCTAACGAGTGTACGTTTAAAAATGTGTACATGATGTAACCCCAATACCGATGTCAATCGGTTGCAGACACTCAAAAATTATTGTGAACGGCGCTTAAAACTGTAAGTTTGTCGATGAAAGCAGAATTGTGATTAATAGTTATCTAAGTAAACATATTGAGGATATGGCGTGTCAACTGTATTATATCCAGAAAAAGTGTTAACGATAAAGGTAATCAACAAATATATTTCAGACAAAGTTAGTTCTCCTCAAAAGAAAGAAAATAAAACGAACAGTTTTGCGTCAAACTTAGCTGGGTTAATTAAAAATAAATAACAGTCCATAACGGAATAGCAGGATTACCTCTGGAAATGCAAAAGATATACTAGCCCTCTCCCTTTCTTTCAGCCAATACAGTACTAGCTCGGCTATGTAGATGCAATTCGTTTTCCAAAATGAATGTGCCAATGTTTACATGCGAGATAGCTTAATCAAAGTTGGTCACAATAATGAAATTCAAATCACGTTTCAAGCGGACTTTATTCGTTCTTTAGACCATGCTTAAATTTAACTGGTATGAGGTTTCACATTGAATATGATACTTTTTCTTTTTGTATTTAAATTACTGAACCATAAAGTGTATTATATTTACAAGACGTCTCTATAAATTTGTTTAATTCGGGCAAACTCGAGAAATTAAGGTTGCTCAACTAATGAAGGTTAATGAATAGAAGGTAGTTGGCATATTGGTTACCATCATGCCGTAGACCAGTTATTAACCTTCATGTCCCGATTATATTATTGAGTTCTCCAAAATGACTTCTTTTATTCCGCAACGCAGAATCGATCATCAACCAGTTGATGACAATTCGCTCCTTGCCAATGGTTGTTTGAGACAGCGTCACTACAGGAGTAAACATCAAATTTAGCGAGACTTAGTTGGTAACTTGTTTACTGCTACTTTCAAACAGCTGTATTTGTAATTGTGACAAATTGTATTCTTGTTCAAATAGAACGTATCTATCGTACAACTATGTGAACTGAGTTCTGCATGCACGTGACAGTCATGTATTCACCTATTTTAGACTCTTGTACCCCCTCACATTCACATGCCCGTTTGGGTTAAGATATATGCTTAGATTTAAACTTACGCTTAGGTAAAAGATTAGGCAAAGGCTTAGACTTATGCTTAGGCATATGTGAGCCTTGTGCCGGCCAATGTAATGAACAGGGGCGGAATAGAATGATAAGCATATTCCTAAGCCTATTAGCCTAAGCCGAAGCCTAAGCCAAGCAAAACATTAATCTAAAGCTTAAGCCTTACTCTATTCTAGTCCTACAGAAAAATGTTCCGCCCATGATCTTTACATGGGCCATGACTCTGTTGTAAATTAACACTTAAACTTTATGTCAGAGCTCGGCTAAAATTCTTAATATACAAAAACCTGCAGGTGTAAGTTTTGCGCTTTTGGCAGCAAAAACATTGCATGTGTCAGTATGGCTTTTACTTTGAGGGGCGTAACAATTGAGTAAGCATATTCCTGATCCCAAGAAAAATCTAAGCCCCAGCGTGTCAGTATAAGCCTATAACTAAATAAACTAAAGTTTATATATAAGCCTAAGTCTAAACTTTAGCAAAAATTGTCCAAACCTAAGCTGACTCCATTGGTGTCTAACTGATAACGGTACACGCTCAACTTGACATCAGAGCGAATGACCCAAGTACCCATTAGGTCAAAATGAATTATCATGAAGGTTTATGCATCTACCGTTTGTGAGTTTATTATTAATATAATAAACACATAACGGTGAAACAGTTTTACTTTATCAAAACAGTCATTAAATTATCCGCAAACGTAATTTCAGCACACGAGGTTGGTCGCTACATTTTGTGTAATTTTCCAAAACGAGATTAGAAGCCTGTGCCACAATTTCTATATGTACGTCAGTCAACAGTTGTGGCTTCACAGGCAGTGTGTGAATGGAAAATGAGCTTGTCAAAAAATTTTCGATGAAATATTAAGCTAAGAGTCCGAACTTGCAAATTTTGGCCAATGTTACTTTGAAGGGCGTAACAGTAGATTAAAGCGTATTCTTAAGCCTAAGCCTAAGCGTTGCAAAAATGAGTTCCTTAGCCTACACCTAAGCCTAAGCATAAGCCTAAGCAAAAATGTAATCTAGAGTATCAACCTGCTCTTTTATAGATCCACCAGGAAACTGGACTCCCCTTAAAGTAACATGGGCCAAAATTTTCATGTTATTAAAGTTTTGAATTATTGATTGAAATGGCTACTATACGCCGAAGTCACAGTAGATACCCAGTATTCGTTTTTTGTATGAAAGAAAATAGTTGATTGTTCTCGTAAACATATTGCGGCGGAACCACTTGTACCTATTTATGTGTATACATTTTGGCGACATGTGTGATTGTTCTATACATGTGAATAGAGTTTGCAACCAATATTTGCAGTAAATTATTTGCGAATGCAAGTTTTTCGAATAAACTCTTCCAACAAAACTGACACGTGTAAATTTGCAGTTGCAATTTCTGGCAGCAAAATTTGCACGTACGAATGGGATTTATATCTCAAGGAAACATTCGAACCGAATTTGAACTGAATTTGCACCAACATGTTTCTCTTCATACAGGACTACTGCCAAACCTTCTTGTCCTGTATCTTCGAGATGTAGGCCCGAGCAAAACTCAACTCTGCCGACAAATATTTCGTTCCTGCCTGTGAGAATAAAAAGCTTTGAAATTTTGTCTACGCTCCTGAACCTATCAACAGTTATGCAATTGTTCTGACATTTCTCATCTGTTTCAAGGTTACATGTTTACTACTGATTTGTTTATTTTAATGAGCTAATTATTTATTGCAAACAACAATGTCATCACAAACGTTCATTCTATATTGCGTTGCTTTCATTCCTGTAATGTTACTAATGCATGCCGACATAGGCGCTGCAATAAATCGTCATATGGAATATGCCGATACTGAAGAATTGCCTTTGCTATATGACAAAATATGGATTGGTGCTATTGTTAACGATGCAAACAGTGCAGACTATCGTGTAGTTAAACGATATCCGGCGAAAGATATATCTCCAATGTTGCGGTTCAGACGCTTTGACAGCGACAAACGTGGAATTCGGATTCGATCTGGCGAAACACCTTTATGGTTAATGCCATAGCTAGTGTTTTGTTAAATTGAAATGCAATTTTTTATATTCTGAATTTTTAATTACAGTCGCGCGTTGCTGATGATATCGCGGTTTTTGTATGCTTGCACCGGCCAATGTTACTTTTAAGGCCGTAACAGTAGATTAGGCGTACTCCTAAACCTAAGTCTAAGCCTAAGCATTGCAAAAGCGTATTCCTAAGCCTAAGTCTAAGCAAAAAAATGTAGTCTAGAATGTAAACTTACTCTTTTCCACACCCACCACAAACCGGGACGGCCCTAAAAGCAACATTGGTCCTTGCCTCTATTCTACTCAAAATTAAAAGAATTTGCCACTACTTGGTATTAGACTTAAGCTGATAGGCTAGGAATTGAACGTAATAGGTTTGCGCTTAGATTTTGATTTCGGCTTACAGCTATTCTCAAAACCAAGTTAAGCACACCGTTTTCTAGTTGTTATATGCATGGTACAACTATACGTGATTTATCGCTGAGGAAACCTGTTAAAAAATATACACTTGTTAAAGCTTTTCGCGTTTAAACCGCCATCTTCTGACACACTTTATTGTAAGTGAAAACACTTCAAATGAATAGCTAGCGCAGCTATACGCCAGTCAGCGCGTTTTACTGTTTGTCAAGCACCATTTTGTCATAATATAAACGCTTTATTCCGAACGCGAAAGGTGTTTTGCATTTTTGACATGTTTTCTAAATCTCTTTCCTAATTTCTATTATATATACTCAAAATTTCAGACTTTTTGTCCTTATGTCCATCATTAATTAAACAAACTATGCAAAAATAATTTCTTTTTCTTTTACATTTTTTCGTCCAATATTTGTTTATGTCTGGTTATATAACTGTAAAACCGATATTAAAATGACGCGGCAGTAAAATATTGGTATCACGGTTCATATGAAATGTGCCGAACGACTATATCGCACGGTCGGTGGTGGTATGCGAACAAAAAACAAAACTATGTAATATAAAAAAGATAAGCTTCACCAGATTTCTTTTAACACACTACGTGCAAATTTTTATGGTTTCATAGTTTTCTCCAATGCAAGTTCGGGCCCGTATAGCCAACTCGGATCAAGCCACATTCCCCTACACAGCGGCGTGTAGACAGTTTCCAGGTCTTACAAGTGGATCTACAATTATTCTAGGGATGACCAGAATTTTTAACGAGGTCTGAGCAACCCATTGCCCCTGCTGCTACGGTCCTGTACTAGTTAGCCAGATTCATTAAACCAACGATTGTGGGACTGTGGTACAAGTCAGTTACAGCACGGTTTACTGTCCTTCCGATATACAAACGCGCGCTGATAAGCTTGCGACAAGCGTGCGGTGCACTCGGACATAGCTGTCGTACTGTGCACGTGACTCAAGAACTTGCGCATCGCACTCGTGTACATCTCGTGATATCGCACTCGTTTCACACTTGTGCGTGCACTCGTTATTTATTTACGTGCACAGCATAACAACGATGCTCTCGTGCGCGAACTAGTCTTATTTAACGCAACAGCGCGTGTTGATATTTTGGAAGAACACAAAACCGTGCTATGAACTACTACATTCCTCGCGGTAACTGGCACACGAAAATCAACACCGGGTTTTTTATTTCAGATGACATAAAGGTAAGCTTCAGTTGAAAGCTGTTCGGCTGAAAGTTTACATTTTTAAGATTTTAGATCAGGAACTGTGCTGTTTTAAAGGATACATAATTAATTTGTTACCTTCTTGACGTATATTTGGCACTGGCTATGCAACTCTTGTTGAGGGGGCTTTAAGGTAGTGCAGATCATGTGGACCAACTGCAAGAAACCTTGCCTGTGTGCTTAATTGTCAAACTCGACACTAAAATTCATATTTTTATTTCATAGAGTAAGACTTGGGACAAACAATAGTTCTTCTTTCTCTCTTTTTTGATAATTCCTAGCTGGCAAAGTTTGTTAATCTCTTACATTTTCAAGTTGCCCGTTCTCGTACAAATGTGTTGTTAGGAAAGTATTTAGTGTGATTTGCATCCTTTTGGATATGCACTGCATGCTTCAATACCGTTGATTGCACCAGCTTGCACTAAACGATACCGAGAGTAAACATTTTCTTTCGCAGCGTTACAAAGCTTAAATCTATTAATTCCGGCAAGAATCAGCCCAAATCGTTCAGTGAATTCCGGAAGCGAATGAAGAATACAGCGCCCTGGTTCAGGTGTACCGATACAATTCTTTTCCAGCCAACTTGCGACGCCATTTTGAGCATAACCTCCGGTCACCACTGCTGAATACGATGTATTTGATTGACGGAACGCAAGGAAATAGTACTCTTGAACTGGAGTGGGTCTGTAGACTACACCTGAAAATATGCATACATACATTGGAATCGTATCAAAAATAATATGCTATTTTAAAAGCTTTCTAGTTTCAAATAGTATTTTTCAAAGCACTTCTGTATTAAGAGAAAATACTGACCGCCCGCTTGTCTAAGTTTAAAAAATTACGTTGCAACGCATCTTAACGTTAGTCAAAGCAATAGCAAGTCGCAACCTATGCGCAATCTTCAATGTCCCTAGGGAGTTTATTTAAAACGCTCATTGGAAAAAGTGAAAAATTTAGCCAATATTAATTATAAACGCCTGCCTACTAAGGTTAAAGCAGCGAATGTATAGAACAGGGCCATAACAGTAATATAAGCATAACATATATGTTCCTAAAAGCTTAAGCCGAAAGCGTATCAATAACTTTATACCTAAACCTAAGCCTAAGCAAAAATATGTCTAAAGCATTTATATGGGCACAAGAAGCCAGCAAGCTTTTTTCATTTGCGTTTGATTTTTGCTCGAAATACTAACCTGCATAAGGTACAACATCTATCCCTCCAGCAATGTATCCATCGACAATATTCTGTCGAAACCAATGCAAATAGACTTGACCGTGGCCTCCAGTGTGCGGCGTATGATGACTTCCTAGAAAGGGTTTCGCAACATAAGAAGGTCTGACAATTTCAACTAACATAATCGTATACGAAGTTCCGACAAAATCAGTTGATGGATTAAAATGAACCAAACGCGGAAGCAGGAACACATCTGGCGCTTGAATTCCGTCCAACGGACCTGAGAAACAAGGATTTTTGATTGGATCAAGCCATTCGTAGCTAGCACTGAAATATAAAAACAACATTAGAGCTCAGCTAATGTTATGAATGAATAGCGCAAAGAAATGAAATGATGACGCAACATTTTAACCGAGCTCAGCCTGCGGTAACAGTTGCTGCTGTACTAACTGTACATTAAAATCACTAAAAAATACCGACACTTTTATCGTGCCAAGATATTTAACAGGAAATCGCTACGGTGTTTTGGTGTTTAGTCCTCTGAATATTTGTTATCCGTCTACGCTCAAAGTATTACATTAGACCACAAACAAGAACTATAATTACTAACTAAAACAACATTATGTCAATGTACAAAAGGAGCCCCTCTTACTGACAGTCCGCCATGTTACATTCTCAATGAAGCATACAAACGCAAGAATTATTGCGAGACAGTGGCGCAGCAAAAACAGACAGGATGATGTCACCTCAAAGATATTTCAAGCTACAATTTTGTATCAAAATTTAGTGCTAAAATTGCGTTATGTGCCTTTTACGTAGGCGACCGCAGCCGTTGTAGAATCCGTTGCTGTGTCTCTGTGAGGAAGACTTTAATAAAGACAAAAAATTTGGTTTACCCAAGCGAGTACAGTTTGCAACAAATTTTGAACTCAATCGCGACAGGAGTATATTTGACTGGAAGCCAAACCGTCAAATTGAGCGCTTCATAATACTGGAAAAACCCAAGATCACGTTCGACCATGTGACCTTCTGAAACAGCACACAAAGATCCCAGGGTATACCTATATAACTACGACGGTGTTATTAAGAAACAAAAACATCCTTTTTTTGTGATTTTGGTCCATGGTGTTTTGTTTTAAATTTTTGATTGCTAAAATACTAAAAAACCCTGATCCTACACCTTTTCTCAAATCCTGGCTATACCGATGCCTCTGATATATGGTTCGTATTTCAAAATAGACTTCATTTATTGACAAGTAAAATTTTTTTATAAAAATCAGCAATACGTACAGTAGCAGATGTATACCTTGCTCACTAAGGGTTCATAACAGGACACTGTAGTAAAGTTGGTAAAAGATTGACTTAAAATGGGTGCATGAGTTGTTGGGCTGGTATGACATTACTGTAAACCGTTGCGAAATAAATGATAAAAAGATGTATATATTTTAAAGTTTTCATACTATTCAAAAGTAACAATTGAATTTAAAGTTTCAAAAATGAATCTAAATGAGTTTCGTTTTCTATGCTGCTGGTGTGCTGTGCTTAATAGCTTATGTTCTGCGAGGTGCTTTGTAGAAGCCTTGACAAATTGGCGAGGCAACTTCGAGCTAGCTTCGAGCGTTCACTGTTTTTACAATTTGCGCTGTTTGATAATAAACCACCTTCGGTGTCTGACAGTACACTGGTTTGTGCCTAGTCCGTCATCCGCAATATAAGCTGTTACAGGCTCAGAGTAAGGGTACTTGCGGACCTAGTATACTCAAGCTGGTCCGTAGTTGACAATTTCCTTATATTTCTACATGTATATTTCTTTCGCTCATAATAGTCACCACATTGGTATAAAAACTTGACC
This sequence comes from Enoplolaimus lenunculus, assembly GCA_030248215.1. Taxonomy (NCBI): domain Eukaryota; kingdom Metazoa; phylum Nematoda; class Enoplea; order Enoplida; family Thoracostomopsidae; genus Enoplolaimus; species Enoplolaimus lenunculus. Next base: position 33,615 of record JASANG010003210.1, read on the forward strand.
CTTGGAAACACAATGCAATTACGCTGAACCATTTATCAGTGAATACCTTTCTCAAATTGTTTTTCTAGCAGCTCTGGACAATTTTCAGCTAAACCAGTTCGCTCGGCTTCTCCAATTGAAAATATGTCTGCTGTTACTGTCAGTATATTTACGTATATTGGTCCTGTAATACCACTAATACATCATAACGCAGGCCCTGAAAGTGTCAGGGAGACGGGGCACAGATAACCTGTATCAATCAGAACAGGGCCGGAACAGTAGTATAAGCATATTGTAAGCCTAAGCCTAAGACTAAGCCTAAGCCCAAGCGTAAGCCTACCATAAGCAGAAAAGTTAGTCTAAAGCTTAAGCTGACTCTCTCAAAACAACAGAAAAGCACCTTGTAGGCAGCACTGTAAGCTCTCCACCAAATAACTTACAAGTTAAACCAGTTGCAATCGGTGCTTCGAAATAGCTAGAGCTCGCATTCCAACTGTGTGTAACACCTATCACCATTCATAGATTTTAAAACTTTCGAACCAGTGAATGTTGAGGCTTAAAATTCGGCTATTTGCACTTAATTCGCTCTAATCCTGTACCAATTTTGAGTTCAGCAACTGCAATAGATGGCGAGTTTGAATACATATTATTAACTGATGATAGTTGCTATACACATTAGACAACATTTGCCTAAGAAGTACTATAAAGACCAAATTTTCAATTCTTAACGATCTATCCATAAGCAGCGATTATGCACAAATCTGCCATCAAAAGATCGAACTTTATTTGAAAGCAATATCGTTTGATACTTGTTTACTCTCCCCCACAAAATGTTCTACCCAGGAAATAATCACTGGATTAATAAAATAGTCTAAGCCTAAGCTTAATTAGTCCAAGCTAAATAATATACAGTAACAGGGAGTTTTTGACTTCAGCCAAATCCATACCAGTGTGGAGGAAAGTAAAGAAGTTGTTAAATTTCGTGTTAAGCGGTTAAATTGATCTAACATAAAAAATGACTAACCAGCCAACTCGTATTCGTATATAAATTCGGTTAAGTTGAAAGAATAAACATCAGCTGGAGGTTGAAAAGTTGTTTCGAAACGTCCACGCTGTTTGAATACCATCCAAACGTAAGGATTCGATACGAATGAAAACAATCGTGGGCCGAGATAATTGCCGAAGTCCTAAATAACTCAACAAGAGTTAGTCTACGCAATTCAAAATAAGACGTCTTTTAAAAATAACCAGTGCGCAGATCTGGTATCATTATAAAACAAACAAAAATGGTATAAAAACTTTCAGCATAAAAACCGGAGCCGGAGGTAAACAAATTTTGCCGAAACCGAGGCCGGAGATGAAACAAAATTAGTTTATTAAACAGCGTTGAATTTGCTAATTTCCGAAGTTATTTGCAAATGTTGTCAAAATTTGGTATATCAGCTTCCGTTTTAATAAATCTCGCCATTAAAGCTTTCGATATTGTCCTAAACTGAATACAAATACTCTAAATGTCGCAGCTTGTAACAAAAGATAAAAAATTTCTGTACCGAAATTGTCACAAATTTTGGTAAATCTTCTATGGGAACCGGAGCAAGAAGCAGGCATCCGGCTTTAAAATTAAACCGATACTTGCATTACATTTCCGTGTAGGTCGGTGTTTTGCAAGTTCACAGTTGATAATTTGTTGATCATGGTACATGCTGTACAGAAGTGGGTTAAAAAGGTTTCTTGTAAAATTTGAAAAATAAATAAAAACCCTCAATCAAATGTTCTCGATTATATATGCGTTTATGATCAATATTCAGTAATTAACACCTGGTGAAACTTAGAAATATCAGACTTACGTTATTTTCTGGATAATTCATCCAAACGTTATGAAGAACCATGTATCCGGCGTCATAGAATATCACTGTACATGGTGCAATAACTGTACATCCAGGTATCTTAAACACTGGAGGCTCATTGACATCGTATGCCGTTACAACGCCGGAACCTGGGAATATGGAAATGTCGATTGACTTTGAGTACGTCACAGTCGTATTGCAACCGGTAACATTGCCTGAAAAAAAGGATGATAATGTTTACACTGATATCACGACGATGATCCCTCGATAACTCGTCGATTGGCCACTTGAAATCCACAAAACTCGTAGTCTCGATGTTTGTCCACCGTCATTGCACAGTTTTGAAACGATGAATCAGTATATACCGGTATAGTAAAAATCGGGGTATCATTACCGGTGTCGGAATTTCTGGAAGCATACCGATACCGATGCCTGTAATTTTATTACATTTTTGGACGAATTGAGTTAAATAATTGCTTAATATTTGAAAAATTTATTCCTTTATCCTGAGGCAATTACGAATAGAGTTGATCGTAGCTTAGACGTAAGCTAAATAGAGCGCCGGCAGTATTAATAAGTTCCTCTCAGTTGACTGAACAGCTGATTTTGTGGCTACAATAAACATTTTGAGACACGAGCTGAATAACGTATATTCATTGACGAATTCAAAATGTTCTAAAAGGGAGAAGCTAGAAACTTAATAGTGGAAAATATCCAGCGAACGATCGAGAAACCGAGTACCATTTTAGTGCTAAACCTTGACACCAAATTTTTGTTTCGATATCTGTTTGCGAGGCCTAGGATAGGATGACACTGGCTTGGATCGACGAAACAGTATATATCTCAATACGGGAGAAAGGATAATCAAAAGTAATTGCTTGATACACTGGTTCACTTATCCCCACATCTTGTTGTGTTTACGAGACGTTTTTAGTTTTTTAGGTATAAAGGCTTAACCGAAGCTACAATTGGCTTTTGAAGGCTTTGAAAAACCTCAAATATGATAGTAAGACGTGGACATGAAAGTAATGTTTTTGAAAGTTGAAAAACAAAGCTATTCAGTAAATGGATGGAATGCTGGAATGAAGCCGCCTGTTACTGACTACAAAAAACGCTAAATTTCAGGGTGCAAGAGTTATTTTATGTTTATGTTAATCACGGGTAATTTTTGACCCATGACCTGCAGTCAGCTGTACGGAACAAGTATTGGAATGGGGCCAAGTTACTTTAAGGGGCGTCCCGATTTCTGGTGGGTCTATAAAAAAGTAGGTTTAGATTCTAGATTACATTATTTTGCTTCGGCTTAGGCTTAGACTTAGGCTTAGGAGCTCATTTTGCAACGCTTAGGCTTAGGCTTAGGCCTAGGAATCCATTTTTGCAACGCTTAAGCTTCGGCTTAGGTTTAGAAATACACTTAATCTACTGTTACGCCAGTTAAAGTATAACATTGGCCGGAATCGGTATTGTATTATTATCGGGATCCAAACTTGGGTTGCGGTATATTGGTACTTTACAGTACGCGGTTAAAAGCCAATTATTTGGGTCATACAAATAATTCGCGCGGAACGGTGAAATTTTTTTATTAAAGTTGCCGACCGCCGGCGCGCATCACTGCATGCCACCGATTATGTTTTGCGTATATTTTTGTTAGCAACGCATAGCAGCGTGCGGTGTTGCGCATCGGCGTCCGGGGGCCGTGCGACGACGTTCGGCACAGTAAAGCGTAGCGCCACAATTAGCAAAAAGCCCAAGGATCATGCTTGGTCTTAGACAGCGGTCAGATGACAAGCTGTCCAAGGGTCGAACGGTCGTGGATGAACTGTTTTATAACAGTCTACGTTTGTAATAATGTTAGGTTAGCGTCTAGCAGCGGACTCACGATTCTTGATATTATAGATGTTGTGTAGTCTGTGGGCTTCACATTGGTCATTGGTCTAACACAAAAATGTTGAAACTCGAAATTTTGTTAAGGAAATAGGTATATTTATGTGATCTGATCATGAAACATAAACAAAATATATATTTTGGTTCTTGTAATTAGAGGAAGGTCAATGTTGCCTTGAGGTGCGCAACAAGTATTAACTTATTCCTAAAAAGCTGAATTGAAGTATAAGCCTAAGCGTCAGCGCCATGATAAGCTAACAAAGCCTATGGGCCGACTGTAGTCTTTCAATTGAACTAAATGAACGCTTTAATGACAAAGGAAAGGTTTGTGCAGTTGCGTGGTATTTTGTCCCACAAAAAGTGTTAATCACATAATTTCCGAAATATCAAAATTAGCTCAAGGTTTGGCTTAGGCTTGTACTTGAATTTTAATTGGCATACAAGGTTAGGCGGCGGTTTTAGCTCAACCTTAAGAAACATTAAACTGCACACAACCCATGTCATGTATTTACCAGGTTTCCTTGTATACGTCATCGGCAATACGCCTTTGAAATCTTGAAGCTGTTCTTCAAAATATTCTGTCTTAAAAATCCGCGAACCCATTGACTGCAAATCTGAATACGGTCTAAGACAAGGCGGAAAGCGAGCAAGTGGCGTCGTAGTCAAATCATCATATTTGCCACCTTTGTTGGGGCAAGTAAATCCGGTCCCAAACCACCAAAAATTAGGATCAACAAACATTCGATATATCAAATCAAGACAGTCACGCTCCAAATCGTGAGGATGATAAGCAGCGAGCGGATCGCATGGAGAATATTGAGGTTGCGCGTTTAGTAGTGAGAGTAAACACAAAAGACTAGTAACAGTCAAACAAATGTATTTTTTACCCATTTTCAGGGTTAAGCAATGTATGTGAAGGTTTAATAAAATGAAGCTGCCGCGAAAAATATATGAATTGGTCAAAGCACTAATTTAGTTATATCGCCAATATGGCTAGCCACGGCATCAATTTTGACTGTCACATAGTATATCAGCCAGCGATTAGTCAATAGTTTTGTAGCGTATTTTTTTGCTCGCGTCAGTATTCAAAGTGTTCGTAGTGGTACGATTTACTACCTGTGCTGTATGAGAGCTGTTTTGATTTTAGCAACAGCCATTCGGGTACTGTTGTTACGCAGGCTCAGTCACTGTTACAATTTTTGCTGTGACTCGCCATGTTGGCGATGTGACCAAATTGTTGCCGTTGCTTTAGTTATATTTCAAGCTTGGCTACTTTACCAATTCAAATGCTGTATTGACCCGAATAAGAGGGGGGAATGATATTTATTTGAGGGTACCCCACTTGTTATTCGGTTTCGGACTGTTATTTTTTAACCCGCCCTCCGCAGTCCTTCGTTACAGATATATATCCGGTACTGCAATTATCCGATGAATTAAATGTTTTTTGCCTTGCATCAAAAGCTTGAGCGATAATGCAAGGTTTTATACTTGGGATTATTTTCAAAACTTAAGTACGCTTTAAGTTTCAAACTCAACTTTATTTGGTTTGGGAGCCATTTATGCGCTACAATGAGGGATAATTGTCATTTATGGACTCTAATTAGGGTTTAGGGACTATATCCGCTTACGGAATCTTATTAGAGATACAGACTCCTATTGATCGGGACTCAAAATGAGGACCCCCCCGCTTATTACCTGCCCTCTTATTCGGGTCAATACAGTACTTCTGCAAGATACTTTAATCAGGAATTTTTTAAGTACGGAAAGTTACCAAATATAGTATATATCTGCAATTCAAAAAATCAAAAGCACAGAAGATCCCAACAAAGAAATTATATATCCTTATTACCATTGACCAGGCCAGGTAAAAGGGACTTTAAGGGGTCAACCCCTCTTGCGATCTTTGTCCAGATTTTTGATGTTTCTCAGCTAGTAATATTCGAAAACCCCCTTCGAAGTTTTAACAGAACGCGGTTCTATCCAAAATCCTCGCTGCACCAGTACTTTCACCCAAACTTTTTCAATTTCTACTCGCTAATTAGAACACATCATTCAAAATTATTCCATTTCTACTTTGAAATTTGAAAATGTCATTCAAAATAAAAGGTATAAACTCATTGAGCATAAAGTTTCGCAACGAATAATTTTCCAACGCAGTTTTTTCTTGTGAAAAAATCCAGAAGTTTCTGTTGAACTGTACAAACACCTTCATAAGTTTTTCAAATTTTTGCTGTACAAAGTTCGCTGATTTTCAAATGCAAACTACCAATGCCATTATGTTTCTGTTTACCCCGGCGCAAAATTGATGCTGAAATTCAACATCTGATACAATGTTTCGTATAAAAAATGTACAAAAGCCTTTCTTTTTTCTAAGCTAAATTTGAATTCCTCAGCAAAGAATTATTTTTGTCATTTGCTTTTGTTTCACAAACATTCAGACTGCAACTGATTGTAAATTTTTTCATGCAATTGAGCACTTGCGTTTTGAACAAACGTCTTTCTGACTTCACGTCAATTTCGCTATTGTATTAATAAGCAAATATACAGGGATACACAAATCTTTCTGTATTTATTAAAGCTGGGACGCTTATGATACGTTATTTGGGCATCGTTCCAGCTGTCGTGTATACGTGTTGATACGTAACAAGGAGAAATATGTGCAATTTCAGTAGAAATTCTGACGTTTTTTCATTTTGGCCAGTAAAAGTGATATACCTAATAACGATGATCAAAGACAAACCTATAAGCCCAATGCAGTTTTCGTCTTTACGAAAGTGAAAATTTTTCTCGATAGGAACCTTACCATTTTGTTATGAGCCTCGTCGACTTATGATAACAAAATAAATCATACCATATATTAGTACTTTTTATATCTTCACAGGTAGTAACTTTCGCATTGTTTTAGACGGCAAAATTCGGTTTAGTTTACAGCAGTTACCAGAGGGGTACATCTTGCTGCGGATCCATTTGGAAGCATGGTGCTGTGCGATGTCATTCCCCGCTGTATGTCACTGACCGGCACCGTGCCACAACGCTGAGGCATAGTTAAGGCACGTTGTAGCGTGCGTTCATCGTGCATCAAACGGTTAAGGCACACTGAGGCGTGCCTTAACCGTGCCACAGGTGTATCGAGCAGTTATATCCGAAAGCCGCGGAATTTGTAGCACGGCTATTAACAATATGATCCGTGGTACAAGTTATTGTAGCACGGCTTATTGGCCGTCCGATATACAAACGCGCGCCGTTAAATTTGCTGCAAGCGTACGGTGCACTCGAGCGTCAAATGTTTGCAAAACCAATACATTTATTCATCGGAAGGGGGTTTCACGTTCATCGGAAGAGGGTTTTACGAAAATTTTGTGGGGGTGGTAAAAAAATTTTATTAAACGAAAACCGCATTTCTAAGCGATCAATGGCCCTGCGGAAAATTTCGAAACCGTGATGTCGGTGGCGGATCGAGAATTTTTGCACGAAGAAATCTCGCGAGAGAAGCGAGCGAGAAGCACAAAAGTTTAAAGTTGGACGCTCTGATTAGCTTCTAGTGCTCACTCAACTACTCAACTCAGTAGGGGGGGAGCGTAGGCTCAAGGGGCGCCGCACCCTTCCCCTATGGCTACGCTTCTGATTTATAACTTGCACTTAATACTGTCGTAAACAGAGCTCACAAAACACCACTTGCGTTAAAGCGGGTACTAATTTTTTAGCCGACTTAAAAATTTGATTTTCTGGAAAAACGCAAGTTTTCTGATTGTTTCAGCTACAGGTTTGTGTTGCAAACAAAACATATTTCTTTGTTGATATTAAACTTCAATAAGATTGCAAAAAATAACACGTTAAACACTTTAAATTTACTGACTTTGGCACAATACATCGATTTTCACTGTTTATGCGCTTAAGGCATCGCTGAGTCAAAAAAATGACACTAGTCCTTAAATATGTTTGACCAGAGTAAACTATATAACGTCGTGTTTCGTTAATTTTCGTCGCGATCACATGCAGTGAAATCTTTGTCTAAGTCAGGATGGCACACTTTTCGCCACATAATCCTTCCGATGCATCGAACAACGGTGCCATAGCGTCCAAATGGTCCACTTCCTATTAAACGTTGTGGTGATGAATTTTGACACTGTCGATATGATAGTCTGTGAGCAATAGTTGAGTTTGAGCTGTAACACGACGGACTGCAAGAACTCCATTCTGTCCATTGAGACCATGCAGGAGCTGCAAACGCATTTAAGTATTAAATATGCATACTTCAGCTTGCCATGTTGCGTAGCTTAAAAGATAGGTTATATCCATTGCTGACTGCTAACAGGCGGTCCTTGCAGTCCAAAATATTAATTGCTATAGATCGGAGGGTTCATACTTGGTCGAAAAATGACGAAACTTGACTTTAGTTTTAATGTGGTTTAAAATCAATATGAGACTTTTACAGGTCTAAGTGTGGCACAGCAATCTACGTCTGGGCCGTAGTGAAACGGTGATCCGGAGGAAGTAATGCTAAGGTTCGGTGGCCCGGAAGAAGTAATGCTAAAGTCCGGTGGCCCGGAAGAAGTAATGCTAAAGTTCGGTGGCCCGGAAGAAGTAATGCTAAGGTTCGGTGGCCCGGGAGAAGTAATGCTAAAGTTCGGTGGCCCGGAAGAAGTAATGCTAAAGTTCGGTGGCCCGGAAGAAGTAATGCTAAGGTTCGGTGGCCCGGAAGAAGTAATGCTAAGGTTCGGTGGCCCGGAAGAAGTAATGCTAAGGTTCGGTGGCCCGGAAGAAGTAATGCTAAGGTTCGGTGGCCCGGAAGAAGTAGTGCTAAAGTTCGGTGGCCCGGAAGAAGTAATGCTAAAGTTCGGTGGCCCGGAAGAAGTAATGCTAAAGTTCGGTGGCCCGGAAGATGTAATGCTAAAGTTCGGTGGCCCGGAAGAAGTAATGCTAAGGTTCGGTGGCCCGGAAGAAGTAATGCTAAGGTTCGGTGGTCCGGAAGAAGTAATGCTAAGGTTCGGTGGCCTGGAAGAAGTAATGCTAAAGTTCGGTGGCCCGGAAGAAGTAATGCTAAGGTTCGGTGGCCCGGAAGAAGTAATGCTAAGGTTCGGTGGTCCGGAAGAAGTAATGCTAAGGTTCGGTGGTCCGGAAGAAGTAATGCTAAGGTTCGGTGGCCCGGAAGAAGTAATGCTAAGGTTCAGTGGCCCGGAAGAAGTAATGCTAGGGTTCTGTGGCCGGAAGAAGTAATGCTAAGGTTCGGTGGCCCGGAAGAAGTAATGCTAAGGTTCGGTGGCCCGGAAGAAGTAATGCTAAAGTTCGGTGGCCCGGAAGAAGTAATGCTAAGGTTCGGTGGCCCGGAAGAAGTAATGCTAAAGTTCGGTGGCCCGGAAGAAGTAATGCTAAGGTTCGGTGGCCCGGAAGAAGTAATGCTAAGGTTCGGTGGTCCGGAAGAAGTAGTGCTAAAGTTCGGTGGCCCGGAAGAAGTAATGCTAAAGTTCAGTGGCCCGGAAGAAGTAATGCTAAGGTTCTGTGGCCCGGAAGAAGTAATGCTTAGGTTCGGTGGCCCGGAAGAAGTAATGCTAAGGTTCGGTGGCCCGGAAGAAGTAATGCTAAGGTTCGGTGGCCCGGAAGAAGTAATGCTAAGGTTCGGTGGCCCGGAAGAAGTAATGCTAAAGTTACATTTAGTTTCTAATGGTTTCGCTCGGGTGATGTTATATGCTATTATATATTGACCCCGTAGGTATCCCAAGTTGTTGGATCCGCTGCTGCGCCTCACGTGCCATATATTTGAAATATCGCGGAAGTAATACAAACGTCATAGTTTTAGTTACCACAAAAATCATATGAACTCTTGAACGCTAACTTTTGCATGGCACAATTTTCTTTGTGCACAGTCGCTTTTCGTGCAGAGATCCGGAACAATATCGGCCTCCAAACTGAGGCTTTGGCGCCGTACATTCTCTAGTTCGATGCTGGAATACTCGCTGACCACACGGTGTGTTACGTCCAAGATCACACGAGCTCCATTCTGACCATTGGGTCAGTCCTCCGGACACTGATTGTCCAACAGCTAAAGTCATACTTATGATTCAATTCAAAATTAAAAAATTTGACAAGCTCCAGGACATAAATTTGGCAATGTTTGAACAACTTTAAATTTGCAGTCGTGGGTGTTGCTAGGATATTGGTTTGGTGTGTGCAAGTGGGGTTCGATGAAAAAATTGAAATGAGACCTTTGTAAAGTATATGGTATAAATTTTTTACTGCTACCTACCTGTATAAAAACTGCTTATTCACAGTGGCATGGTACGAACTCAATACACCAAACATACCCTTTCAGTGGCGGATACAATGATTTCGGTTGGTTGCAAACCTTGCATAAGTCTAAAAAATTGCGAGCGAAGCGATCGAAACACCAAACGCAGTCTTAGTACTAAATCTTAATACAAAAATTAGGTTTCATGTCAGTCCATGAATGATACAACTGGACTACACAATCTGAGTCAAATTCAACTCCGCCAGAGTGATCAATCGTATTATCGGCTGAAACTAGACTGATGTACGCTTTTGTTTTTTCTTCCTTCTTAATTGTTTCATTTCTTTTTTAATCAAAAACTATACTATTGTTTTCCACTGAAAAATTTCCATCAAACTTATACGAGTTCGAAACATATTATTTCACCGGTATCCTTAGAAAAATCCTAGTAACGCAGCCGTACCGTTTCTTAAACACGGCACGTCAACGCAATCAGCATAATCGGTCGCTGATCCATGACATGCAACGCCGTCATTCACTGGAATGGGCGCCGAACACGCACGTATCCTAATTCTGCGTGCGCCTTTAGCAGAACACTGTTTGGGGCACATACTGAAACCGCTCCATTCTGACCAGATGCCGTGCACTGGGCCTGTAATGTAAAGCCAATTTTGCACATTTAAATTCTATTCTATTAATTATTGCAATATATTTCATAGTGTCGTTGCTTTTGATTACAGTGCGAGTAAGGAAACCATCATAATTGGTCACGTGACATTTTGTAAATCCGAAGTTTGCTTAGGCTTAGGCTAAAAGACACCGTCAGGCGACAAATTGTGAATTCGCAAAAAAATATGCTGAAATTTTATGGAAAAATTGACTAATCTATAGTATTTAACAGGACGTGTGATAAAAATTCATATACGAACTTAATCGTCCTGTTATGTTTCTGCAACGATTATCCGTTACATCCAGGTGTATACAATGGGGATTTTGTAGATACATCCCCTGAAATTATTTGAAAGACTCAAAATTGATACTTTTACATGCTGTAAAATAATCTGTAAAAATCAAATATTTTTCTTGGACCCAGAGCTTGCCGCTCTCCAAAATCCTTTATACGTGTTTATCTCCTACTGAATTTCAATCCTGACTACGCCACTGGGTATACCCGACACTTTATGTCCTCAAACAGGCAGGTTACTACAGCTATCACCATCAGGTACCGCATATTTCCAACGGTTTAGCCTAACGCCACAACTGAATTAATGATGTGCTTACGGCAATCGTGTTGCGTTTCACAGGGTTCAACTTCACTCGGATATCCCAGGCATCCAGGTTGAATTTTGTCAACAGGAGGTGCAGGATTGGCGCAAAGTCTTACTCTTGAACGCACTCCTGTATAACAGTCACATTCGCTCCAATCAGACCAGGAGCCCCACGACGGAGTAGGCGGTGCTGGATCTGAAACACCAAAATTGCGCGACAATATAAGAAGCACCTTTTAATGGCAAGTACGTCTATACCGTCACTGAACCCGTAGTTGTTCCAGTTGACAACATTCAGTGGCGAAGCAGGCATGCGTGGGGCCCCTCAACCTCCAGGGTGGGGGCCACCAACGTAGATGTGGGTGCAGAATTTGTAGATGTTTGATCTAAGTTTGTCAAAGCTCACGCTCGTGTTTGATTGCTGTGGGGACACCCTTCCAAAAACAGTTAAAAAAGATGCAAAATGATGGATCTAGAAAGTCAATCCATCTCCAAAATGAATCAAACTTCGCGCGTATATCGAAACTTTTTTGACATTTTCTTTTAAAGTAGCTAACCAGCTCACATTTTAGGTAAAATCTTTTACAACTTCATATGCTCCAACGAGGGAAGATAGCACACGGCACACCTCACCTCACTCAAAAATTTATTTAACAGCCTGGTGGTTATTGTAAAGTCTGTGTACTGTCTATAACCATTTTAAACATCGTGGGAACGTAGAATAAGTGCCAAATTCGCGAGCGAAGCGAGCGAGAACACAAACGTATTTCAAAACTTCGGAGGTTTTTGTTTTGTGCAGTTAGGGTGAAGGGCCTCAATTGGCGGTATGGTTGCGGCTGCTCCGGCCCTGACAACATTGTGTATCAAACAGAAATTGTACCGTCAACCATTGCGCTCAAATACAGCAAATAAAACTTAAATTTCTATAGGCGATGGCCATAAATCTCAGCAGCCCTGTAGTTGTTTTAGCGGCTCCGAGCAACAATTCATATTTAATGCGACTCAGTTGCCGGTTGAACAAATTAATGTTTAGAACAAGCTAAATGTTGCACCTCTAGACATTTTAGTTTGAAACTAGTGATGTGGAGCTAACCAGCCATTGACCTCTCAACCAACGTTCAAATGCAGTGAATGCTGCGGTCCGGTTCGGTTGACTTTCGGTCGAGAACTGGACCGTATGTCTTCGTACAGGGACGAAAAACCTGGAGTGATATGAATCTTCAATTACGCTTAGATGGTTTGTAGCAAAACTAGAATCGGCAATCATTTCGCAATTGATCGTGTCATGATGGCTTTGGCAGACCACCGCCACAGACGGGCCGTTCAGTAATACAGGACCGGTTTGGCCCTGAAACCAAGGAGTTTGTCCGAACTTATACGGCCCGCGGTCATTGAAGATAACGTATATTGAGTATACCTGCTTTACGTTGGAATACAGTAAGATCTCTTTGTGCGATTTCTTGATTGAGGTTCTTCTTGGGCCGACACGAATCAACATTGCATCGTTCTCGAACAAGTTCTTTTACTTTAGAGCACACATGACCCGAGCATTGCCTTGAGCGTTTGCGAACACCGCCTAAAAACAGAAAATTGCCTGGTTATAGTAAGAGTCTACTTCAACTGCCAAAACTACAACTGTCCAGGCGCCAATGGCCAAATCGAGAATGACCCAGAAAAGACAATTGCCATGAAGCGACGATTGTTTGAACGACAATTGCTCAAGCGACATTGCACAAACGACATTATCCAAACGACAATTGCCCGAAATACTTTTCCAAACGCGAGTTTTCCCAATCGACAATTGCCCAAACGACAATTAAACCTCAGGCCAAACGTCGGTTGTCCACACGCGACCATTGCTCGAATTGGAACTGATCAAGCACGTCAACCACCCAAGTACACTACTGCTTATTGGCGATCTTTCGGTTCACTGAGTAGTAAGCACTTGCAGTGCCACGGTCAGAAAATCTGAGGACCTCCAACGTATAAAATGAGCCTCTTTATAATGTATCATATAGGGGCGCAGCGACTGATCCAAAAAGACCCCCCACATACACTGTGGCTTCATATATAATGGTGGCGAAAACCTCACGAGCGACTCGAGCGATAAGCCAAATAAAACTAAGCGTAAATAACGAAATTGTTAAGTTTGCGCCGTAGTCACCTCAATATGACAGGTGATACATCTCGCGGTTTTGAAACTCTAGCATTGCAGGGAGAGCTTTGGCGAATTTTCCGACAGCTTAAGACTGGCCAATAGCCCCGACGGTACAAAAACTTCGAAACATGTTGCATCTCTACCGTATTTAATTCCTGTTTGGATAGAAAATGCATTTTAAAGTTGACAAAGATTATTTGCGTCGCAAAATTTCTGCTACGCCGGTGGAAAGATACATCCCACCCCCCCTCGATTCCTTACTGGACTTAAGTCATGTCTCTGGAAACAACCAAACTGTTCTATCACATAATTTCTGAAGAAATACATTGTCTACTAACCGCCGCATGGTTTTGAGCATTGAGTCCACGTTGTCCATTCCGTCCAACTTCTGCATGGTTCCAAATTACATGGCTTCGTTTCGGATTGGTCACCGCTGCACTCACCTTGCAAACAGGTACGCCGTCTCGTTTGAGTACCACCTAAATACAGAATACTTCTTGTACGCTTCTCTTCCACATGCTTAAATCTAATCCGAAGGCTCAACATGAGCGTAATCGAAGCCTGAGCCTAATCCCAGCCTAATCCAAGCATTAGCTTATTCACCCAAAGCCTAAGTTATGCCAAAATTGGAATTTTTCAATATTGCGGAAGTGTATATGTCTCAACAAAACCGTATAATGCAAATATAACCAGTTTTGATGCAACTTGTGTATGTTATTTCGTTAGAGGCGAGTGATGGCATAATCATTTTGCTCTTTCGGTCTTGTATAACCAGCTTACTCGTTTTATTCAAACTAACAGTAGTGTTAACGAAATTCAAAATTTGATTCTTGAGTAACAAAACATTCTGCAAAAGTTATCATCAGCCCAACGGCAATGATGGAAATATTGCTAATATGTACCTCCGCAGGTTACGCTACAATCGCTCCAGTCTCCGAATTCAGACCATTTAGGTTCATTTTTGTCTTGAGCCCCGACACCATCGTTTGCAGATTTCGCATCGGTCAACTGTTTGCATTTATCAGGCTTCAGACAAGTTCGCATCGCAGTCGCACGTCCAACGCATAACGATCCTTCAGGTCTACAGTTTCGGGTACGTAATTCGCGTCCAGTATGGCAATTACACTCCGACCATCTGCTCCACGCCATCCACGCCCCTCGTAGTTGTTTTGTTGTTCTTTTCCGAGGTATTGCGTTTAGATTTAGTTCGTACCGCGATTTTCTGCCTATATTCGTTGAACCGCCATCTCTCAGCACTGGCCGCTCCAACAACAAATTACCATTTCGGCCAACGCCAAAGCTTTGCCTTCGTCGAAGTAGTGTTTTTCGTTCTTTTACCGAACAGTCACACTCTTCGCGCTGGTCGATTACTCCAACACACATGTTCTCCATATTTGGCGGACATTCACGCAGACGGTAACGATAAAAGCGTTCGCAGTCGCAGTCAGACCATTCAGACCATTGCCTCCATCCGCCTACGGAATGATTGGTTTCTGGTCTTCTTCTGACGTTGTTGTTTTTGTTGTTGTTTTTGTTGTTGTTTTTGTTGTTGTTGTTGTTGTTATTGTTTTTGTTGTTGTTGTTGTTGTTGTTGTTGTTGTTGTTGTTGTTCGTCTTTACTTGTTTTCCAGAAGAGTCATCATTTGTGAGGGTATCAGAATTCCTATGGTCCTTTTTGTTGTCAACTGCTTCAATTGTTTGGACTGATTTTCCGCTGCACGCGTCGTCAACGCACGACCGAGCTTGAGTTTCGCTTCCTGATCCGAATTTACATCCACCACCAGAACTGCACGCCAGCCGTGTACGACTTTGCAAACAATTCTCACCACAAACGCTCCACGGAGACCATTCGTCCCACAGTAAAATTCCCGGTGATTTGCCTCCTTCAAGTAAGCTCAGAGAACCCGATTCACTACTACTGATCCATGAATTGCTGCTGCTACTCCAATGAGTGCTAGTTTTGTTAACACTGTTATTATCACTGATTTCATATCTCCAATTTGTCGAACCGGTGCCTCTGTGGCTCTGTGATGATTGTGATCTAACACTTTCAGTCTTGCTTGCAGACTGTTTTCTTGAAGCCTCAACATTTGTTTTCGATTTGGACGCAACTTGAATATTTTCACGAACAATGAAACGATTTTGCTTCGAGTCGGCGTCATTTTGAGCTGCATCGCTTTCCGCATTGCTTGCCCCAGTTGCGTTTTTCTGAATCGATCTTTGTGATTTGCTATCTGTATCGGAATCAAGGTCGGAGCTCGCGCGGCACTGTTCAGCTGGACAACTCGCACGTTGTGAATTGGTTCCAGGACACAAACGTGACTTGCTATCATTGTCTTCATCTGAAACTTGTCGATCAATATCGGCCTGTTTTGTTTCGAATGTGATACATTTTCGTCGCCGAACACGTGAACAACTCTGTCGATCGCAATCGGACCATGCCGCCCAGCCCAACCATACGCCAACAGGGCATTTCTTGGTATTGCATCCTCGCATTTCTACCACGCGGCCTGCGCAACGAGTTCCCATTGGCATGCACATACGCATACGCATGTAGGTTCCGCCACCACAGGTTCGTGTGCACCTAGAAAAAAACGCCACTACACTTCTTACCACGCAAGCTTAAGCATAATACTAAGTCTAACTTATGCAAATAGCTGTAAATTTCGAAAACTGTGAAAGAGGAGAATGTCCAGGAGCCGAAAACCGTGTTACGGTGGTTGTATATTTTCGGTAATAATGCAATTCAGTGCGTTCTGGCGTTGTTCCGATTACGCCAGATGGGAAGGCATGACGAATGTCGCAGAACGCTGCCCTTAAGAACTAGCTTTAAAATTAGGTTCTTGCTTGCTTTTCCTTTACACTAAGCGTTAATTTGATACAAGATAAAAGCCCCACCTCCTACATCATATTTAGTGTTTATTATTTGCCTAAACCTAAAGCTAGCATATTATAAGGCTAATCCTATGCCTAGTAATAAGCTACGACCTATGCTTTAGCCTATTTTATTGGTTATTATGCAGGTTGAAGAAAAGTATGCCAAACTTATACTTCAAGGTGTTTTGTATCTTACGGGAAGAGTTGCACTTTTAATCATGTTTAGCTCACCCCACGCAGGGATACTATATCATTTGGGGCGTATCAATTTTCATTTTTGGTGGACTAAATGATTATAACAAACATGGGTGCCAGCAGGTATGCCCAAATGTGTTGTGTACCGCTGCACTTCCTATGTTCTCAAGCAATTTTTATACTGGTATGCCTGAAGCAAACTATATAATTGCTCAATAGTACCATACTGTCGCTTAATATTATACAGTTTGATGAGAAATCTAATTTGCACATACAACGCAATATTCTCATGGCCGGCGCCATTGATAAATCTTTCAGACGACGTTCAAAATGAAAGGGTCCCAGTGTACGAACACAAACACCAGCTATTGGCTCTATTATATACGAAATTTGCGAGTTCAAGAAAATGACTCGTTGCTTTTTAGCCGAATCTCAATAAGTTTTGGAAGAGCTAGTAGATACTGTTTGATGCCCAAGTATAAATATATACTATATTAAATTACAACACGACTCAGCATTTGGCATTTTGTTAACACGTCAACGTGTTGGATTCAATTATCTACTTTAAACACCGAAATTGTAATATTTTGAGAAATCTATCAAAGAAATGTTGTTAGAACGCTGGAAAATTTGATTCTAGACTTACTGACTCCATTCAGTCCAATCCATCCAGAATCCTTCTCCACTTGACTGCGAAGTATCGGTGTCGCCCTCTTGCCCACCGGTATTTTCTTCAGATTTAGGTGGATGCGCTTGTTTCCCGGTTTCTTTCGATGATCGCGTGTCTTCCTTACTTTCCTTCTCGGCCGTTTGTTCATTGATCTTTTTCATATCTTCAGCTGCTTCGCCAGCGTCGTTCGCTTCTACTTTGCCAGCAAGTCGTTCGTTGAGTTTGTTTAATTTCTTACCACGTTTCACTTTACCTCTTCCTCCCCGTTTACCTTTTTTCAACCGCTGCTGTAGTTGTTTTCGTCGACGCAACAAACTCACCGGTGGAAACGATCTTAGCAGCTCTGGGATTTTTGGAAAAATCGATAAAAAGTCATCCAGAGCTCGCCGACGTAACCCAGTTCTCGTTTGGCTTTCTTCTCCAATTTCTCCGTTGTTTACATTAATGCGCCGATTTTCAAATATTTGTCGCGCCGTTCCAAACGCATTTGGACCCAATCTGTCACCGCTTGCCAACCCAGTAGTTTCAACCGTGCCTTGTTCAATATCAAAGCCACCGCCATCACCTTTTACTCGCAATGATCCAACCGGTGAATTAGAGTGGACTCGTCGGCCTCCAAGCTCTTGTTTGAGCGATGATATAGTATTTGACGTTTCACTAGAAATTCGAGGGCCTCGAAAGTTTCTGCCGCTCTTCAAACTTGATGTTTTTTGGCCGCTTGCGATCAAATTGCCTGATCGCTCTGAACCTCTTCCTGATTGATTTGAACCACGCAGCGTTAACTTTGACTTATTTCCGCGAGAGTCTCCTGTATTACCTCGATTAAGTTTATTCCTTTCAGCTGCAGCGCTGGCAGCTTGGTTTCGGCTGAAATTTATCCGGCGAACAACAACGTCTGGGCGTTTGACAATTATAACTTTTTGTTCAGGTGTCGTCTTTGATCCTGATTCCAGTCCAGCCGTTCTCTCCTCTGTCTGTTCCGTTGAAATCTTTTTATTTGAGCTTAATCCTCGTTTAGATAATTCCGCGTTTATCCGGGCACGGGCAGTTCGAACTTCAGAATTTTGTGTACTGCTCGTTTCACGAGTATTTGAGGATTGTGTGTTGCGGTTATCAGCAGTCCTTGAACTTTGGACTGCAGTCCTGACACCATTAGACCTCTGTGACGCAGCTACAGAACTCTGGCCGGGGGCTGACGGTGTGGAAATGCCTGAAGTGCGTAGTCCACTGTTCACAGGTAGCCGTCCGACTATATTGGTGAACGGAATAAATTGGTGTGGTCGCGGAAGACTCGTTTCAGTAAATAAAGGAATCCGTCCCATGCCGAACAATGGAAAAGGAAATTGGTTTGATCTTTCAAGCGATCGTGTACGTTGTGGTTGTAGCTGCTGTTCACGTGTTCCTTGTAGGGGACGAGGCGCCCGAGGCAGAACCATTTGCTGCTCAGGAACGAACTGAGTAATTGATTGCCTGGGCTGAGGGGGAGCAACAACTGGTCGTTGAGGAACAAATTCAGGCATTGGCTGCATCGGAGGCAAAATGCGTGTATTGGGTGCTTGATTCAATTGTAGTGCAGTTTCAGGTATAACTCTGCTTTGTCGACGCACATCAGGTGCTCTTGGAAGTTCAAACGGTAAGTTTTCAGCATTGGACACTGGAGCTTGAACTGGAACGCTCGAAGATTGTTGGGCGATGTTCGGTGCAATGCGTACATACGTGTCAGCCTCTGCAAATAAACAAACAGGAAATATCAGCGTCGCCACGTATGTACACGGTTGAGCTTATGTACCTCAAACATTCTATTAATATTTATTTACATAAGCAAGAACATATAAAATCAAAGGAATGAAAAATTACAGCTGCTACAGCACAACTAAAATTGTTCGACTGTTCATCATTTGCAAATCCCAATCTGAAATTCTAAAGTGTGCTAGCGACAGAAAATTGCTTCCAACCGAAATTTCACGCAGGAAAGGAATGAACGGTGGAATTGTTTTGCAATTTATTTCACTATTTTTAAAATTTTGATATTTTTGTACAATGTTGCGATATACCCACGTTGTAGCTTTAACTTTAACTAATGTATGCCCTAAATAAATGAATTGAATTTATCATATCATCTCCGTTCATCTGGATGACGGCAAAAAAATTTAGTTGAAAAATTACGGCTCTTGTGCACTTTCCAACTGAATTTTTTGAATTTTCAGATTTTGGCGTTGGCGAAAGAGCAGTGATGCAACTGTGTAAAAAGTTATTTACAAAGTTGGTTCACGCTTTACCAGCGTAAATTATAAATTTTCAATAATAGGGAAATATCGTGTAAAATTGCTTTACCCATGACCCACATTTATCCAACCTTCAAAAAAATGTGCCTAGTTTCTCAGAGTGTCTATATTATATTACGTATTCTCTTTACCGTTGTTTACGCAATAATAAACTGTATTATAGCTGGCAAGATGCCACCGGTTGTGGAAATACCAAGCTGAAGATCAGCAAGTTTTGTTTTGAATCGGATTTGGCGGTGAAAGATACGTTATCAAAATAATGACCAAATTGTAAAATTTAATAAACGCTCCTCAATCTTGCCAAAAGTTGTTGTTTAAACTTCTTTTTGAAAAGTCTCAGCAAGCAAAATTTCAAAACTTACTCGAAGGGTCTACAGCCGTCAAAACTTACTCGACGGTTTAGGATCGGTGATATGCCGAACGTAAGGAAAGGTGCACCAATAAACTTTGCCATTGGGGTTTTCGGTGGATAAATTAGGCGGAGGTCCCGGGATTATTAGAGGACTGAAAATGCAAGTTCATAGGGCGAGATTCTAATCGAAAGTTAGACCGTGCTAACTTCAATACTGCAGTTTAATTTACTGTTTACATGCCAAGGTTGAAAGTTTTTAAAAATCGCTTAGAAATTAGGCAAAATTACAAATTTTGTGCTGGAGTTCAACAAATATTCTGCGTTACTTGGCCTATTGTGAGGGGAAGCATCTTTCATTGTCGCCGCTTTATCACAGACTTCAAAGTTACAAGCAACTTAATGGATGGCGTAACTTTTACGAAATACGAAAAAAATGTCACCCACTAAAATTTTCGAAGCTACGAGCAAAAGCTAAACCGAAAACAGAGTCGACTTTCTGCCGGAGTCATAGGCAAACATGTGGTTGTACCCAGACCCCTATTGCAAACGAACCCATTAGAATGGTGCAGTACTTTTTATAGTTGTTCGTCGCCGTACGTCGCCGTGTATTTAAATGTTTTAGGATTATATAAAATTTATTTTTTAGAAATCGCCGCACAATCATGGCCGTATGGAGGACTGTCTTTCGCTGCTCAAACATCAAAGTAAAAGCGCAAACGTATCTACATACTGCGGCATTCATGACAGAAAAGGTATATTCATTCACTTACTTTTGTAAATATTTTTGCGACTGTAAGGTTTTCTGTTCTTTGGTCTTTCGTATGAAGAGTCTGAGTAGGCAGCAACTAATCCACTTGACACAAGCAGCTAAAACAAAAAAATGAGGTTAAACCCCGACCATAAATTTGGAATTGGAAGTGTTCTAAAACTTAGAATTAGAATTTTATATCAATATTTAACTCCGTTCGACACCAGCATTCCGGAAATTGAAACAAAACATCTGGCATGAATTGTATGTAATGTTCGCCGAAAAAAACTTCGGAAGTTTCGAAAATGGCTTTAAACAACAATTTTATACATGTCGCTTATTTTAAGCCCTTAACTTTAAATTTCAAACTTCAGCCCTTAACTTTAAATTTCAAACTTTATGTAAAACCAATTATCGAATTCAAATACAAAATATATTTTATAGTGTAATGGCGAACACGTGAAATTAACAAAATTTTAACAAAATTGAAGCATGTAAAAATCAGGAGCGGAGCGTGTTTTGTGCGGGTGCAGGACTGCAATACAGTATTATTTGTTTGACTAAATTATTTCTTAGGCTTAGGCTTTAGGTATAAGCTCTTTCTTACGCTTAGGCTTAAGCTTACATATATGCTTATACTACAGTTATTACAATTGTTCTATTTATTGGCTCAAAAATTTTAACACTTTTTGACAGGCTTGTAGCCAAGCCAGCTCATGACAGTGAGGGCAAAAAGATTTCAAGTGCAATCATGCAGAGATTCAGGCTCGCTGCCAACACAACTTTGCTCTGTAGGAGGCTACAAATTTCATGTCTGAGCGTAAAGACCTCGTGAAGCATTTACAAGCCAGACAGCAACTTTTCAAATGCTGGCCAAAATTGTTCTGGTGGCTTTAAGAAGCAGCTGTCTGTTTCATTTTTGGCAACAGAACTTGGACATTTCGCATAATTCGTGAATAGCGCAAATAAATGCATGTATTAAACTGGGCAAAATCCTGCCGAAGAATTCAGTATTTCTCGGCCGAGTTTACAACTAAATCGACTTTGGTAAGGTTTTTATCGAGCAAAAAGCTGTTGATTCTTAGTCTAACAAACTCATTACCTGAATTATTTGTACTATTAAGATGATATCACACATGTATCGCATTAGTAGTCTAAATTGAAGTGTCATGGTTAAACGAACGGCACAAACTGATACAAATGTACTGTACAAACGATCACAGATTTTAAATACAGCTAGTTATTTCGGTTTAACTTAGAAATAGGCCACGTAATTGTTTGAATTATTTTACACCTGCCATTATGCTAGATATGTACGTCCTGAAAAGTTAATCTTAAGGGTTGCAGTTGCAGCTAAACTCGTCGCAGGCCACCAAATAAATCGTGTCTTTATTTTTGCTAGCAACGCACAGCGGCGTCCGACACAGTAAAGCATTGCGTAATCTTTATAATGCGAACACAAAACCAGTATAAAGTTGTAACATTCACAAGATGCATGCAAGTTATTTTAAAAACGGCCTAAACAATGCTCTAACTGTTACTAATTATAATTTTGTAGCCCATTTAAGCCTAAACCCTGAACCTGTATTACTAATCAAATTTCAATAGGGTAAAGATTTCGATACCGACAAAAAATAACAATAGTATTATAACACTGTGCCTCCTTAAAAGGCAATAAACATTGATACATTTTGTTGAAACTGAGTAAAAAGTACTTTGGCAAACCATTCTAATTTTCATTAATTAGGAGTGGTTTAGGGTTAAAGTTTGTTGTATTCAACGTACAATATTCTAAATTGCAGAATTACTTTTATCTACAAACTTGTTCCGTGAATAGGACTTAACTTGTAAAATAAGTGTATATATTCGAGTTAACAGTCGTTATTAATTCCTTATAAGTACATGAAAACTGAACCTTAAAGACACGACCCGTTTTTTGACTTAAAACGAAAACTACACATATTGCATGTACATTGCTGTTCTGCGAGAAGCAAAAGTCTCTTACAACTGTTAACGTCATTGTTAAATCGAAGAAAGTACACTTGAACAAGAAAACTGCAATTCGCGCAACAACTTTTGCTGCATAAAATGGTTAAGATTCTTTTTAAAAAAGCAAATCATTACAAAAAATATTATAATTTTCATTTTAATACCGTTTTGCTACATTGAAGTTACATTTAAAATCACAGAATTGCTCAAATTTTTGGTATATTACTCAATCTCACTACAGTTATATACTTAAAGTAAATCAAACATGACTGATTTAGGTTTTTAATGCTACGTCATAGTATGGGCGAGCGTATAGAGAACTATCTTAAGGTTTCTTAGCAGGTTAATAAATACCGGGCCGATCACTTTGATCTGCAAACCGTAGTCTCAGCAGTATGTAGCACCAAGCACTCATTAGTCATAGGGCTTCAAACAACCGACCGGTGGCATATGCCGATATTAAAAGTTACATGAAAATAGGTTAATTAAATTTTCAGCGCAAAAAATGTGCTAAATTTGTAATATTATCGTCGATCGCTGGTTCTTTAATTTGCAGGGCCTATCGCCAACTGGTGATCGATGCTACACGTATCTAAGAATGCAGGCATAGAAAAAATGTTCTAGAAGAAAGAAAAACAATGAAAACATCGACTGCAATCATACAGATTGCACTCAGATTAGGTTAGTAGTCAGAACAGCAGCATGTTAAGGATTTTTCGTGAGATATTATATCATATTTTGAAATTTTTAGCTTCTAATGCGAACTTTAATATTTGAATATTTTTTAATATCGTAAAGTATTTCGAATGAACAGGATAATGTGGGCTGTATTCATGCAATATTATGCCGCCATAGAAAACATCGCGAATTTTTGATGAACAATTCGCATCGCAATAATTTCAGCGTGATATCTCTCGTACGCAATAAAAATCCGAACCCTGTTCCAGCGGGCCATCTTACGTGCGACTTGAAAGACTAAAAAATATATTATTTTTTTTGCAACCAAAATTTTAATCCCATAAAACTTTTCTGTAAAATTCACACTATGGTTTGAATAAGTTCTGACCCGTTCTCAATCACGTTCTGCTCAAATTGCCACGTTGTTCTCAAGCGACGCTATTTGGCGAAGTCAGCACAAAATAAAGTATATGCATGAAAATGTGAAAAAATTGACTTTGATCAAATGACAAGCGCTTGCTTCGTTCTTAACCCCAATGCGGTGACGGTGAAAAACTAAAAATCAACCCCTTTAGTAGTGCACAGCGTTCAAACGCCAGGTGTCTTTAAAACATTGGCCCAAATTACTCTTAGGGCCGCAACAGTAGATTAAGCGTATACCTAAGCCTAAGCCTGAGCCTAAGCGTTGCAAAAGCGTATTCGTAAGCCTAAGCCTACACCGGGACGGTCCTAAAAGTAACATGGGCCAAAACATTAAAGGGTTGAAAAGGCAATCTTCCGCAATACTTCACCGCTTATAAACCACGGTTCGTGTTTTAAGAAACAACTTATATTTTTGAAATAATATCAAGTAGAGAATCAATGACAATTCAAATTTACAAGTACCGTGTAGATTTTGTGATAAGTTCAGTTTTCTAACGAATGAATTTAAAAACATATTTCAGTATTTTTTTCTCACGCTACGAAATGTAAATATTATTGTTTAATATGTTGCATGAAAAAGTTCATCAAGATTTTTTATTGTTCATGGTATTAAAATCTTACATGCAGCGTGTTAATTTACTCAGGTTAAAGGTGCAATTAAAACAGGATTAACCCATTCTTAGATTCTGCCATTTTCTTTTTAACGAGCGAATTTGACTGAGTATTCTGTTGGTTGGTAATCATCAACAAAAACAAATCGCTGAACATCCTCTACTAATTGGATTAGTCTATGACATCTTAATCAGAAGCCGCAAGAGGAAATCACAAATTTTGTCTTATTGATCCGTTTTAGAAGTTTGGTCTCGAGCGCAGTCGTTCATCGACAACGTGATGGTGTACCTACGTTAGGCCGCAATATAAATTAGTAAAAGAAACCTATACTGAGCGAAACGAGACGTTAAACTAAACGAATTTTAGAACTAAATCTTAATACAATTCAGTGTTCATTATAATGCTACGCCGTTGAGTTTATTTTCACACGACGTCAGTGATGACGGATTTTCACTATTTATAAATTACTTTAAAAAGTCGCTTCTTAATTCGAAACAGTTTTGAAACCTGATCATTTTTAACATGCGTTCAACTTCGTTTTATCAAGAGTGGATGATCACTGTTTATAACAAGAGTGTGCAACTGGGTACATTCTGTGTATTAAAGAATGTACCAGCACGCGTAGGGGGTTTAAGCAAGAGATTAACAGTATGCTTCAGTACACCTACCCCTCTTAAACAAGACCCCCCTAAACAAGGGGGTAGTAGGCCAAAACGCAACGCGTGCCGGGTAGTTTCTTTAATACACAGAATGTACCCAGTTGCACACTCTTGTTATAAAGAGTGATCATCCACTCTTGGTTTTATTAACAAAGTTTACAAACATGTCAACGGAAGAGTGACTGATTTAAGCTCAAAACGCTTTTGTTGCGTGCAATTTAAAAAATGAAACTGTACTATCCATAAGCTACTTTCTTTTAAGTATCGCATTATGATTCGAGATATTCATGCCGTGTCTTCAAAAGCTGACTTAAGATTTGTTTAACAAAAATTATCATGGCAACATTTTGCTTGCAGTATAAGCCTGCAATGAAGATCAAACAATGTACCCGCTGATGCTACTAAACTTGAGTATAAGGCATATATATGCACTTATTAATTTAAAAGTAAGAATTTTAGGCATCGACTTAATTCCCGTCAGCGAATATCTTAGCAAATTTTACTGTCAAACTATTAATTACCTGAATGTTTGTGTTTAGTCACAAATTAAAAATTTATTATAAGAACATTGTCTCACAGGTGAACATTTTTTACTATCAAACTATATGTCAGTTACAATATATCCTAAAACTCTCAAAAAAACGGCAAAAAATACCAAATTATCCTTACTTTAAAATCTGTATTTCACTTTCTAAAAGTTATGCACCCAAAGGAAAACTCTGGTACACCTTTATCTGCTCTCTTTAGGCTGTGGATATACAAAGAAAAACAACAACGTTCACTGAAACTCGGCCTTACTTTCTTTATTTAATCACGAATACACTAAAAACTGTACGAATAATACAACGATTGTAACTAAAACTTTATCCGCCGCCGTGTTTATAAATGTGACTATTACTGAATTACACATTTGTTGATTGTCACTTTTGGCAAAAATGGCAAGTTTCGCTTGTGAAATTTGACTAAAAATGCCTTCCAGAACTATCGATTCTGTTTTAGTAGTCGTTTAACAACTGTAATTTTTCATTCTATTGTGCACACAGGCAGCGGGAGCGTTTAGGAACACCTGATTTGTTAGAAAACGATTTTGTGTTAAAACAGACGTTTGATCTCTCTTTCTCTTTGTTTATAGTTTGCTATACACATGGTCCGTCTTACGCATGTACGAGCGCAAATATGTCTGATTGCACAGTATTGTTTGCTGATGTGTTTGTTGCAATTATTTGCACTGTGCAACATTCAAACATACACAAACGATACATGCACATGTATTCGTTTTCGTGCTCTATTGACCCCAATTTGCTATCACTTCATACGAGCGAAAAAAATACACTAAACTTTGAAGCGATCATGTAAAGAAACATATGGTAGGTATTTTGAACAATGTTTACATGGCAAGTCAGTAGCCAGACGAAAGTTTTAGCACGGCTTAAAAGTCATCTAAAGTTTTACGCCATGCTCCTCCTGGAATTGTTTTAGTCCTCGTCCTAGTATCTTCTTACGCTGACCATTCAAGTAAAATATCCTGCCTTTGACATCAAGTAAAGTTTGCCGCCCCATAAGAGTATCAAGTAAACTATTACCTGTGGTGATTTTTAGTACTCAAAGGGTCGCGGTGTGCAATGACACCATGCTGAAATTTCCATGCAGTATTACTGTTCGTCACCAACTTGACTTCGTAGACTGGCAAATGGTTTTTGTAAACGGACACATTGGGTCTGGTTAGAACAATCAAAAAATATCGTGCGGTGTATTACGAGAGTGAGCACATGTTTTCTTGAACAATTCATGCTGGTATGATCGCTGTTAAGGAGACACGCTTGATAACTGCCGTTCTTAGATCAGGGCATAGTTTCGTAGTTCACAAAAAACCCTTAACTCTGGTTATTCACAAATCTGGTCAACGTTTAAGATTCCGCTACAGCCACCTGGGGACCTGCCGTTATAAAAATGGAGCCGTTGAACTTAAGCCCGTCGAAATCGATAGGACAAGCAGCTATTTTACACTAAATTCATAGGTTTTCATATTATACCTCCCGACAAGTCGAGTTTTTCTCTAATGGTATCAAGTCAAGTTTTCCATTTACCACCAAGCCTGGGTAAACCAGTGGTTCCTTATGGCATCCCCACGTCTTAGGTATGAAATCTAACAACAACTTTATTATTTGTAGTGCATCATTGTGAAAGTCGAACATTACGCTGCTTATCATACCCAGTCCTGATATGTGTTTGAAATAAATTTTCGCTACATATAAGTATTGAATGCCTTAAAGTAAAGCGGAAATATTAAAAATTGTAACGTACTGGTTTCTATTTGCCTCAAGGCACAGTTTATAGCGACCTTGTTTTTGTGTTCGTTGTCTTTTAAACTTTGTTGCAAGTGGCGGTCAAAGTATATAACATAAAACAGGGCAGTGGTGGCAAAAGTTAATGTCAACGTTAAACTTTCTCTAGTAAAAATGGTTTTTTCAATGTAAAATTGCACACGTTCTACGATAATCAGTTAACAATTTGTTGGCAACACATGAACAGTTAGGCCACAAACATGACAAAAGTGAAATCAGTCTTAAATCGTATTGTTGCTGATTATAATAAGCACGGAAGTAAGCCTCCGGTTTAGCATGCGATCGCTATAAAAGAAATCGTTAATTCTGGATTTGGAACTTGTACACTGACTCTCACTTTCATATTTAATAAGTATTCAGGCAATATCAGGCTTGACAAGGACTAACAGGCATACGCATAGATTTTTATTAATTTAAAAACGTAGGGCTTAAGTGCACACATAGGCGAAAAGTGTACAAAAGTCTATTGTGATTTTATTTATTTTTCATTTTTTTGAAAAGTTAATTTTTTTTTAAATTTCTATTAATCCGATTAGTAATTGGAAAAAGAAAATATGACTTTTGACACTAGTAAATTGACAACACTTTCGAACATTAAGAGTGGAAGTGGATACTGAATGCAATGTACTCTGTTTTGACAGGAAAAGATATTTGAAAAATTTCTTTGATTGTCAACGGTGGATCCAAAAGTTTTTGACGGGAGGCATTGAGATATGCGATATTTTCAGCCAAAGGTTACATGCAAAGCAATTCGAAAAGCCAGGCCTTGATAAAAACACGGCTTCGATCACTGGCGTTTGAGAAAAAAGTGTGGGCGAACATTACTAAAACCGCCATCTTGTACCGTTTTAGGGAGTCCAACTTGTATGTAGTGTTACGGTAGAGTTTTTGAAAACTTTGCAAACCAACTTCAGCAGCGTCTGTGAGTGCTATGATATGAATACCGCATATAATGCGAAATCAAGCACCTTGTATTGTTCACAGTTATTGAACCGACAGAACTTATGTTCAAAATTTAATCGAACGAGTAGTATGCGCCCAAACTACACGGTATCAAGTTATACAGCTGCGTACATCAGTTTAAATCAACGCCGTGTCCGAATGGATCGAGGTCCTTCCGTAAACCAGAAACCAGTACCTCCAGATATTAAAGTTCGAATGTTCGCACGGTGTCATCCTGCATGACACCAAACGTTGTCTAAAAATTATTCAGAAGCATACCGCAGTGCAACGCTCAGTATTGGTTTCTGTGTCAAGATTGAGTATATAAGCGAGTACAAATATTATCTCAAAGGTTTAAGCGGACTCCTACGGTTGAAATAATGTTACACCAGACATTACTGAAACATCCGAAAACCAAAAAAGTCAACGCAAGTGCTGCAATGCTGGTGAGACTAAAGTAAAAATTGATATTTACAGAAATGCGAAATTCGAATCAAACCGCGACTTGTTTGTTCGACGTTAAAAATATTCTCTGAAAGTTAAACCAAAAATCATCAATAGAAGCTGTGAAATCGTAGATAACCAAATCTCTATTTGTGGTGATATTTTGGACCTAAACCTTGGACAAACTCTATAAGTTTGACACATCTTTTAGGTATTATGTCGTACCAGTGGCGTACTTAGAAAGTTGGATTAAGTAGAAAGCATACAGGTCCACGAAAAGAATCCTAGGAAACGTACACCCGCTGTCAGAATCTTTTTTGAGATACTTGAAAAAAATGTTCGAGCGAAAAGCCAGTCACCCAGTCATTATTGTCTTAACTCTAAAACAAAACTTCAATTTACAGTCTGTCTTGGCGCATTTTTGTATACCTGAAATATTTCTAGACGCGAGCAGTCATAACAGAGTCAGCGTGAAGTTATTAAAATAGAACTTTTGTTCTATTTCAATATACAGTTTGGTTTTGTACTTGGGTTACTTAAAATCCCTGTGTTTTCCGTTGAACAGTGTGGCACTCCACAGGGATACTTAATCCCTGTGTTTTCCGTTGAACAGTGTGGCACTCCACAGGGATACTTAATCCCTGTGTTTTCCCTTGAACAGTGTGGCACTCCACAGGGATACTTAATCCCTGTGCTTTCCGTTGAACAGTGTGGCACTCCACAGCGATACTTAATCCCTGTGTTTTCCGCTTAACAGTGTGGCACTCCGCAGGGTTACTTAATCACTGTGTTTTCCATTGAACAGTGTGGCACTCCACAGCGAAACTTAATCCCTGTGTTTTTCGTTGAACAGTGTAGCACTACACAGGGATACTTAATCCCTGTGTTTTTCGTTGAACAGTGTAGCACTCCACAGGGATACTTAATCCCTGTGTTTTTCGTTGAACAGTGTAGCACTCCACAGGGATACTTAATCCCTGTGTTTTTCGTTGAACAATGTGGCACTTCACAGGACCAATTTTTCAAACTTGAACTGCGGAAAACCTAGCGAACTAAATTCGAGCGACAAGCCCCACGTAATTTTAATACCTGATGTAAATTATGACACATTTACTGATTTTCATTAGGGACACGTAATCCCGCTGATCCGATCTCGGTACGGAACAGTGTCGTTATATATTTCTGCAAATTTTTACAGATACAAGACAACACCAATAATCCCTTCCCGCAACACCGTCCTATACCGACGGTACGGTGAAGTAAAATTTGCTGAATTTTATATTTACTGATGATTTGAACCCGAAAATTGAAAAACCTGATATGGACGCGGTGTTCTAATGACATTTGCAAAAAAGCACACATCGACTCTTAAACATCTCATTATACTTGACACCTTAACAAACGCACAATACGAAAATAACGTTGCTAGTATACTCACTTGTGAAGCACGAAACTTTTTTACAATTCGCATTTTAGCAAGTTGACTGTGGAAAAAATGTAATTTCGTTTCGTTCGAAAATTTGACATGTGGGCACTTGGCACCTGCCCACTCTGGATCAGGGGTTTTGAGAGCTGTGCCCGTATTCTCAAATGTTTGTAGCAACTATCATCAGTTAGCAATAGGCTTGCGAACTTTAACTATTACAGTTGTTATGCGAAAGTGCTACTCATATTTTAGATTGCGGACTCTAATTCGCGCGTCACTGGACTAAATTTAGAGAGATAAGCAACAACTGCAGGCGCTTATAGACAAGATTAAGCATTTCGGATGCACGCCTCTGGGTTGATTACAACACTTTTCTACTCCGCATCGTATGATATACAAATCAGGTTATTATTGACCGTTTTACAGTCATAATGCGAAAGTTGAGCGTAGAAACGTGTTGTAGTCATCCGCATTTCAAATTAAAACTTAACTCAATTACTTTAGTGTTTTATACAAAGTTCTATTTTTACTGCGTAACAACATATTTCTTGCGTTTTATGCTGCGATTTGATCGTTTGAACTCGAAAATTGTCACTGTTTTTTTCAATGGAAAAAACGCATAAAAAACAAATTAAACACTGGTAATAAATTTGATGCGCTTCTGGTCTCTGGAAGTGTTATAAAAAATTGCAATATTTTTTCTTCACAGAAACAAATACGGATACTAGGCTGCCTCTCCGTTTGCTTTCACGTTATGTTTCTGCTTTGCAAAGGTTAAGATTGTATAATTCAAACCACTTTAGTAGCATATAATACACTGATAGAAATTCAATATTCGAAGTTACTGACAATACCGCATTATCATGGTTGCCGAATAGACTCCCTGCCTGACAAAGATTATGCGTTGCTATTTTGAATAGTTTCGTACAGCATCAACAGTTCGGCCCATGAATAGAACAGGGCCGGATCGTTTTCCGAAGGAGCTATAATAGAGTTAGTTTAAGATTTAGACTATTTTTTGCTTAGGCTTAGGCTTCGGTTTAGGCTTAGGCTTTAGGTTTAGGCTTAAGCTTAGGAATAGGTTCATCCATACGCTTAGGCCTAGGCTTAGGCTTAGGCTTAGGGATATGCTTATACTACTGTTCCGGTCCTGTTCTATACATGAGCCAACAGTTCTATCAATTTAAGCACTTCTCACAAATAAAAAAAAATCAAGCCGATTGTCTATATTTCGTTGATCAATCAAAATTCATAATGTGTGCATTAACGCCACCAAATGCATTTGAAACGAATTTGCGATCGCGAAAAATTTTACAGCCGACAATTCGAAGCCTCACGCATTGTTACCCAGTTTAACTTCGTGCATAGATTTAAAAAAATGACAAGTTATCGGTGTCGACCAGCTTTCACGTGATATTTTTTAAACACCTCAGCCATGCCACTACAATGCGATGGTTGGCTTAGTTTTATCATTGATAAAGATTGCCAAATAAAAATATCGCTCTTTTATACGTGATGAAGCTACAAGATTATCACCTAAAATTTGGAATACCGCGGATTCTATTGATGTAAAATGAGTTTTCGAAAAACGTAGCAGCTTAGTATAATTGTAGCTTTCAAAAATTAAAAGAAAACAAATACCAGAAATTGCATGTTTGCTTATGAAACAATATTTTGTGAACTATTGCTTTATACATAAATTGTTTTTAAAGTTGAAACTAAATTGTCATACTTGCGATGACTTAAAATAGGCTTACGAACAATTTACCGACAGTTTTGTCGCTAAATTTGTCGTATTAGAGGAACAATAAAAACAGCTGTTTATAGTATAATTCGAATAAGCGGGAGGACTGATTCATTTTGCTTTTCCAGAGGGAACACCATGGCCCCCCTGTAATTCGGTATGGACAGTTATTTAATTTGAATTCATTTCATGTTCGCAACACGTCTCTTTCCACATTCTCTCTCTTGTGCTGAACTGGCTTGTTCAAACGCATCTTGGTTGCTTGCCATGTCCATTAATCCATCTTCCGTATTTCCGTAGTGAGTAAAATTGATGCAGGTTGTCTAATTGTCTGTTAGTTACATATTTGAGTAGTGTAAATCATTCTTCTGCCTTGGTCTCTTTTATGATTTTAATTATTACTTTTGGACTTTATTCGCTAACGGTCTGGGACTCAAAATGGAGACCTCAGTATACTAAATATTAAACAGTATATGCATAAATTAAAATTGCAAACACTGGAAAAGTGCGAAGACCTTCTTACCCTTTACTTCTATTGTATTAAAAATCAATTTACACAACTGCTGTCGAAAGTTAACCTTACAGGTAACACTCATGTGTCAGAAATACACAAGCATAGGTTTAGTGGTTTTCAAGACGTTTATGAGGCTCAGAAACAAAGATGTTGCGAGACGTCGACACCAGTTTGGAAATAACGCTCAACCATGTGATGATGCCCTTTTTACAGAGTAAAATACATTCTATAAATGTAAACATGGATTGTTGGGAGCATGCGATCAACTTGAATTATGATTAAGCTATTATTCATATGCACGCTTGAAACCGAGCAACTGGTTTCTTGCATTAAAACGAGAAAATAAGTTCTTGAATATAAGACAATTACCCATTTCTTAAAAGTAAAAAATTTGTGTTATAAATTCGTAATGTAATTTTTGGATTATAATAAATTTTTCTTTTAATCACTTCAGATAACGAATTTCAGACCATTTTATGATTAATGTCTTAAATTCTGAGCTTTTTCGTTTTGAAAATAAAAATGCAAGAGTCTTGGAATTTCAGGACAATTTGTTGCGTTGGATCAAGCCTATTGGCATAAGTCTAGACCTTAGCCCAGCCTAAACCGAAGCATTTATAAGTGTAAACGTCAGGTGGAACGGTGATACAATTGTTTTTCTTTTGAACTATTTTCCTTAATACTAAAATGTTTTGTAATGGCTAAGTTGCAGAGACATGACTTTTGATTTTGACTTAAAGGTCGGCATGTTACATAAAACTTGTAGGTTTATATAGCCTATGACAGAGTTTGCAGTAGATTTCTGCTAGCCAGATGCTGTTTTCGCATCCTGACTACACACTACGCAGTATGTAAATTAGCTCGACTAAGAAATATTCAGTTATAGAAATCTTTGATCTTTAAACTTTAATTAAAAATTTTCCGTTGCGGACTTTAAATCTGTTTAGTAATTAAAGTTAAAAAACAACTAATTAAAGGTCGATTTATGTTAAGTCCTGGCAACTCGGCCAGTGTTCGTATTAAAGGCGGTACTTATTACTCCGAGCTCGATGCCATTGCTCGGAAGATTAGAGTAAGGCTAACATAGACGTTTGGTCGATTTTTTCAAATGTAGCACAACGTTTGATTAGAATGGTAAAATGTTTAGCTTAAGAAGTCAAAAATAATTTTTTATACCTAAACGTGTCCAAAAACAATGGTCAAAGATAACATTGTTTTTAGCAACGTAGACGGAAACTTGTCTAGAGAATTAGGATCATTTATCGCAATAATTTATGTTGTAAACAGTCAGTGCACGAACTATTTTGTCGCTCAGGTTAAATTGGTTTGGCTTGCTGTTTTATCGCAGTTTAAAATGCGAACACAAAATAAATGCTGCCGAAACGGCATAGGTCATCACAATTACACTTTTATGTTAGTGTTTAAAAAAAGTTAACAAGATTCATTCACAATCTTTATACATTGTACTACAGTGCGTCCGGTTTTCTATGAAACTTAGAAACATGGTGAAAAAATAAAGCTTAACTTTTATACCTAAATATACCAGTTTGTCGTTTTCCGTACGTTTCCGGTTTTAATCACCGTATAGAATTAAGTGTTTGTAACTTTTGCTATCCGTTCAACCTCTGTCAACTGCTATAAAAATTTGAAATTGAAAATAATCACTTAACTCTCAATATGGTATCCTTGACAAGGATAGAAAGAAACCAGTCCGACATGATTTTCAGGTACTAAAATACATATTTGCCGCAATAATATGTCAAAATATTTGTTTGTTGTTGCATGCATTGTAGCGTCATTACAATGCGCAAAATGCACTGATGGATTTCTTAGATTGGCCGAAATCGAATATGTCAAATTAACAAATTCCGTAAGCTAAATTTATTTTTTAGCCACATTATTTCTGACATATTCATTAGTGATGGGCATCGGATATTTTTACATATCCGGATATCCGGCAATTCTTGCCGGATATTTATCCGGATATTTGGATAGCCGGATTTACGCAATTAAATTTTCTATATCTGGTATCCGAAAATCTATTTTGCGCTTTTTAGGTTTCCAAACCTCAATTTTCGTTTCTCAAACACTTGTTTTAACAAATTCCGTAAGCTAAATTTATTTTTTAGCCACATTATTTCTGACATATTCATTAGTGATGGGCATCGGATATTTTTACATATCCGGATATCCGGCAATTCTTGCCGGATATTTATCCGGATATTTGGATAGCCGGATTTACGCAATTAAATTTTCTATATCTGGTATCCGAAAATCTATTTTGCGCTTTTTAGGTTTCCAAACCTCAATTTTCGTTTCTCAAACACTTGTTTTAACTTGTTGCTCTAAGGGAAGTGCCCTGAACCAGAACCTGATTACTATGAGTGTAAAACATGCAATATTATAAGTAGTTATTTATAATGCAACAGATTCAGTAGTGCTGGGTATTCGGTTATACAGATTGCTACTGGCTAATAAATACTTGCGTTGGCCACCTGAGATTAAGTTAATTTGGTTTGTCTACGTTTGATTTAAACCACTGCAACTGAGATTCTATAGAATGTCACCCTTCCCTTGATGACCGTATCATTTTATCTGCACAAAAGAAAACTTGTAAGGTAGGGATTGGAACATGATGCCGATTTGGCTCTTCATAACATTCCGTGATAAATTTCAATTAAATTTCAATTTTTTATGACTAGAATATATACTTTAACCTTTTGTGATCTTTACATATGGGCTACTGCGGAGCGGAACTAAAAATGCATTTCAACAGTTCAGAAATCTAAATTTTTCATGTACTGTGTAAAAGCGACACGCTGCGTTGAATTGCTTCTTTTTTGCGTTTGATGACTTTTTAGCGTACCTGATTTACTATTAATTTAACGACACAAATGTAATAAGAAACTTTTTCTGTAACAACCAAACTTTTTGCATCAATTTTCTGGCTTTTTCTCTCAGGGGGCGTGGAACCTGCGGCTCCCTTAAACCGACCCATGTATACAACACGGCCGGAACAGTAGTACAAGCATATTTCTAAGCCAAAGCAAGCCTAAGCAAAATAATTAGTCTAAAGCTTAAACTGACTCTATTATAGCCCCTCCGGAAAACGATCCGGCCCTGATCTATACATGGGTCCTTGAACCTTCCGCATTTTGAAGAAACACTAGCAGGTTGGGGTTGTCGCCCACAACCACACACTAAGCTGTTCATTATTCAGACATCTAGATTCGCTGATAAAGTACTTTTGGACTGTTTTGGTGTATTATAAGAAATTGGTTAGCGTGGATGGGTTTGAAATCAAACGTTATGGGCTCATGGGTTGTGTGTCGTGGGAAATTCAAAGGTGCCCTTCACAGTTTGGAAGGTTTGCGAGCTTGAGTTTTACTAATTAGCATCATGCTCAGTTAGGCTTGTCATCTCATGAAATCAAGAGCTGACAGAATTAAAAATGACGTTAATTATGTAATGTAGCGTAGTGTTTTTAGAAACTCATTGTACCTGCCCTAGGGTGCCCTGGAGGTAAAATGTAGTATGTAAAATACCCACAGTTGATATAAACGCTGATCGGTCCTCTTTCGGGGCAGTGTGAAATATATAATCGTAAGAACGTTTCTGATTACAGCATATAAAAGTCGCCAGAATATTTTAGCGGAAAAGAAAGAGTTGATACTTTGAGGAAGTGACTGATTTATGCTCTGCAAAAAAGTTTCAATTTTGTACGTTTGCTCAGACATAGTATTTGCTATTCGCACATTGAAACATGCATTCGACAACTCATTATGTCTATTCGCCTATAAATAATTTCAGCAAACATTCTTGCGACTAAATTAATCTCACATTTTAGCTTGGGAACATTCTACGTACTATACCTTGAAAATTTTGGTATGTTTCTTACATACTCTTGCCTTCATCGTCGGTTGTTAACTATTAAACTTAAATTTAACTGTGTTTCATCGCAATTTTTAGCCGTTTTCTCAAGCTGAAAAAGTGACAAAAGTGATCGAAAACTTCAAACGTCCGTCTGTTAAACAGTTTAATGCATTCATAAAAAGATTTTCTAAACGTTATGAAACGTCTCAAGAACATATGAATCGATTTCGAACCTATCAAATCAATTCACTTATAGATGCTGTGTTACAAGCTGAGGAGCTTGGTATGTTTTGAAATGCTATTTTTGAGTTTCGATTATCCTCACTCTATTAAACGAAATGTTACGGAAGATTACCGCGCTCGTCTGTAATCGTTCAATTGCAAAACCTTTTCCTATTAAGCCTAAATGTAATTATCGGGGAAATGAAAATTACGCCTGCCGCAGCGTTTTACTTCCTCGTCTTCTCTAAGAAAATTCGGTTTTAGGTACTAAAAATCCTACTGAATTTAAGTAGCATATTTTCACCGAAATAATGAAAAAATAACTTTCTTGTGATCGCATATTATATATTTGTGTGGATATCCGGATCAGATGTCAATAGATTTCTCGACTAGCATTTGTAATAAAAACTACACATATGCTCTCTGTGACTTTTTTAAGTATAGAGTTGCAACACTTAACCCCTTCTCACATTAAGTTGCCTATGGGCAACTCAGCGCAGTGTATATACGTTAAATAAGATATATCGCTCCGTGTTTAACAATTGCAACACGTATACATAGTACTAATTCACCACAAGACGTGAGAGCCCCCTCGGGCTCGAGCGTCAAGCTCCTATAACTGAGTGGTGATGGTATACGCCTCCCACTCCAGTCACTGGAGTTCGAATCCTAGCATAAAAGTAGGTCTCAGGGAAATAGAAAATATCATGTGAGAAAGGTTTAAAAATAAATAACCGGAACCGAACTCCGAATTTTTTAAAGTCAAAACGCAGACCTAGA
This sequence comes from Enoplolaimus lenunculus, assembly GCA_030248215.1. Classification (NCBI taxonomy): domain Eukaryota; kingdom Metazoa; phylum Nematoda; class Enoplea; order Enoplida; family Thoracostomopsidae; genus Enoplolaimus; species Enoplolaimus lenunculus. Next base: position 70,755 of record JASANG010003210.1, read on the forward strand.
ATTTATGAAAGCGAATCCCGGACCAGCACCTGGACCCGGAATTTTTCTGTGAAAATATCAATATTTGAAATACCTGAATTACCCGGACCCGTCGTTCACGCAAAAGATTTTGCAAATAAATTTAGCGAGAGTATGCTGAAATTTAGGCTTTAATGGAAGCGTGTGTGGCTTCCCTCACAGTGGAGAAGTTCTTTCACAGTTTCAGTAACGGATTATCATTACATCCAATTCCGTCACTTAGAAGGCTGCTGCCTTCATAATCCCCGCGATTTGAAAAGACAGTATATAAGCAGGATGGGGCTACTGCCTCCCAACTCTCCGCACCAAGCAGTCCTTTTACTCGTACGCTGTTTTCGCTAACAATTTTAGCAATGTCAGTTCTGGATTACTTAGTGCGGGAAGTTGGGGTGATAATCCATATTTTGTTTAGCGTTTTTTTGAAAATGCCGAAGGTTCACGGATGCAGCAACCCTGCTAAAAATATCGCTAAATTTATTTAAAAGGCTTAATTCACCTATGTACTTTGTGACATTTGCCCCTACATATGGATAGAGTGGGCAAAAACTACAAAACCCTTAAAGATGTTCGAGTATGAGATGGTACGCATTCTAAGAAAACAATAAAGTACCTTCTGCTTTTCAGGTTCAGCATCTTACGGTGAGAACAAGTTTTCAGACTGGAACGTGACGGATTTTTTACATTTTTATACAAATCCAGCTGCAATGCGGCGACATCATGAACAGCCCATACCGATGCAAATGCAAAACTTGGCCGTTCAAGCTCAAATTCCACCTGTTGCAAATACGCCACCATCTGTAGACTGGAGAAACAAAGGCGCTGTGACTCCAGTTAAAGATCAAAGTAAACGATTATTGGTATATGGTTCAAAATAGAAATTTTTAAATTGGAATTTGTACAAATTATCCGCACAGTTTTAATATCTTATCCGCTTGCGACTAAGTTTTACACGTTGCATATACAGGGAGTTCAATGTGGCACTACGAAGCTCTTAACAGATCCTGAGACTTTGGTCAGCATAACGAATCTATTATATGTACAAGTTTCAAACTAAGAAAAATTTGGAATTGTAGGTCTGATGCATAGAGAACTGTTGTTGAACGGCAGCAAATGCCAAACCATAGTCATCTATCTATCATTGAGTATATAATTTTAAACCGCTATATTTTTATTTTTTAATAGCCATCTTAATTATGGGTATAGCAACTTTTAGAAAAGTGCGGATCGTGCTGGGCATTTTCTACCACAGGAAATCTAGAGGGTCAGTGGTTTCTTAAACATAAGCAGCTGATTTCATTGTCAGAACAACAATTCGTAGATTGTGACAAATTAGATCACAGGTGAGAACAATGGTTACAAAATAAATAAATTTAATTTGAGCGATCGCTTGTTAAATATTGCTCTTCATTGTGGGATTGGGAAATTGGGAGATTGGGAAACTGTATGGCTTTTAAACTGGAACATTATAAAGCTATGAGACATGAAGCCAGGATGATTTAGAAACTGTGAAATTCGTAGACTAGAAAACAGAAAGATTGCGAAACTGAGAAACTGGAAGATTTGAACATTGGGAGTCTGAGACACTGGGAGACTTGAACCTGGGAGATTATTAAACGGGAAGATTAGAAAAATAACCAGTATGGGCCGCTATTGCTATGTATCTTATTCAAATCTCAGGTGCAACGGAGGTTATCCGTACATTGCATACCAAGCAGCTTACAAAATGGGCGGAGTGATGTCTGAAGAAAAGTATCCTTATTTCGGCATGGATTTTTATTGCAAATTCAACAAATCTGATGTCGTCGTAACTGTTGCAAACAAGTATTTAAATATTTCAAAGGTCAGTCCGTGGATTAAATGAAATGCACCTGTAGCATATATTCAACAACTGTTTTGCTTTAGGAAATAGAGTAGAGGGAGCGGTTTAAAGCATGTGTCCCGTAACGGAGTTTTGGGGAGTTTTCTTTACAACTCTACATGCGCGCCTACTGCTGCATGTTACGACATTGGCAGTGCGTTTTACGGGATTGGTAGTGTAATTACCTTGCTGTAAACATTGCTTTGGTACGCACTGGGTCATCAACATTATACTGTCTACGCTACAGTAAAAAAACTGTCCACCCACTTCTTTGTAAGGGCGGTACAAAGTTAATGTTTTTAGAATATTTGGATTTTGCAGAGCGCATACAATCTAAGTCTGTTATAATGTCAATATGATATTCCAAATTAACAGCATATTATATGATATTCACCAAGACGGTTAAGGAGTATCATACGATATTTTACTATACAGTTTAAGTGCATCATATGACATCCATTATGTAGCTTAAGATGCATCATAAGACAATCCGCCAAAATTTGAACTTTCCCGCCAAAATTTGAATTTTGCGCAATTATTAGTATTATTGTTTAGATTGTCTCGTAATATCATATGGTACTAACGGCACATATCTGTTAGTATCATATGATATTCCGCCATACGCAAACCTAGTTATATTGACTCAGTAGACATTTTTAAAATGATTATATCATATTGACTGGGGTTGTAGGAAATATCATATGATATTGAAAGACAAAACGTGATCGATGCATGATGGTAGGTGACAACTACAGTTTTTGGAATGTCATATTGGGTCCCATCGCAGACAAAATGTTTCCCAATATGTAGAATGTGACAAAACGTGACTCGAACTGCATCATTTATTACGTGAAACCCGGACTCGCATGTGGGTACAATTTTTTACTGTAGCGTAGACACTATAAAACTTTCCTATTGGTACCGTAAGTAAATTGTGCCGCTTTCCAATCCACTGTTTCCACCAGATTACTTTTATTAATCAAACATTCAGGCGGCAGGCCAAAACACAAGTATTAAAAACGGTGATTGTCCCGAATGAGGGATTAACTTTGGAAAATTGGTTAACAAAGTAAAAGTTTGAAACACAACAACATCACACAGTCGGTGCAGTCACAAACCCTCAGCAGTTCTCAACCTCCCCTGTGTCTAACTCAAAGACTCTTTTATAACCGTAATTTAACCTTTCAAAGCTAACCTCTTCGCAGGCAAATTTATGAGTTTTATGTTATTTATAAATCTGAACAAATATTTTTACAATATGGTCACCAGTTGGCATTTACACAAGAGTTGCAGCCGGCATTTGCTAACTTCTATCCTGATGATTTTCACTCACATTATTCAAAGTTTTTTAAATCGCGAGGCAACCAAAGTACGCGTAAAATCTATTGTCATCATAGATTGATCCGATAATATGTATCAAAATTCAGTATAAAACAGCAAATGATAGTAAAAATCAAGTTCGTTCTTTCTATAACTATAAGTCAGAAAGTTATGGGACGCCGCCTACCCTCGGCAACTTTCTGCTTATGCGAGATAAGTTAAATCGAACACGGCGAATCCTGCTAAGCCCGTGACTGGGGTAGGTCTACCAGGTGGTCACGACATATAGAGAGTTACGAGGATCCGACAGATACGCGACACCTCTCAGCTCAACGTTTGCCAAGCCACACATGGACTTGGGAATTAGCGACTTCGCCCAGCCCCATGACCACTTTGCTAAAGCTAGGAATTTCAGCCAAACGCCCTAAGCCTAAGCGTCCTAGCAAGCTACCAATTCCCAGAGTCGCACACCCAGCTTGACAGCGTTGTTCCGCAAAACGCTGCATCGGACCTGACTAGAATAATTCATGTCGCCTGCATAGGCGACGTCAAAATATACGCATAGCGAAACTGTGCGAGCAGGATGACAATCTGCGAGCACTATCAGGATAAAAATGCAGGACCAAATTTGCAGACTCAGATGCTACAAATTTTCTCTGTATCTAAAATCTCGCACCAATTGGGATAAAAACCACGGAATTGAAACTAACTGCGCAGAATCCACAAACCTTGCTATATCTCAAACCACACACTCAATTATGATAAAACTTTAAACCCTGAATCCGATTCCACACATGTAACACAAAATTTAGGCCGGCTAATGAATTCACTCCGCAGTATTAGGTTAAAACATATATGTACTAATTCGAGACTCACTTCGTTCAATACCGACACGCACGAAATCCGCGGGTCCAGGTAAAACTGCTTAATGATTCACAAACCTGCAGGTGACCAAACGCACTCGAGTAAGAGAGATACGAAAAATACGGGTCGACCCATGAGAAGCTAACGCGTAATAGACTAAGATGCTCAGACCCATAACAGAAAAGCGAGAGCTTAGGCCTAAGACAGAGAGTAAGATGATGCGCATCGGATTGAAGGGCATGAGACGGAAAATACTTAAGATGCGAAAGCGTCGCAGGGTAAACCAAGCTGAGTCCCCACCATGCGGGTGGATCACCTAGGCCTATGCGCGGTAAAAACAATAAACAGTAACACCTGAGCATAGCAGCTCACTATACTCTCCAAAAATTTATTAGTACGAAAACAACTGCTTAAATCACAAAAACTAATTATAGCCAACAAATTAATATACCTTTAACATTAACGATATAATTTACCTGATCATCTGCTAGGTTTTTAGCTTGTAATGCATCCAGTTCTGATTGAATGTCCGGCGTCGGCTGACCAACGGTCCACCGATAGCCGGAGGTTGATGGCCTAAACACCTCAGCTTGAGGGTTTAGCGGGGATGTTGGTTTTGAACCGTCTGAGTCCATGATCTGTTTTTAGTTAACTTAGTTGGCACTAATTAATAGTTAACGGCAGCACTGAAAGTTACGCGCATAATAATTTGACCAAGCTTTAACCTGCAAGAGTGCTAGCTTTTCCAAAGCGCACACTAACTTATACAAAGCCAAGATATACTCCAGGTTAAAATAAAATGCAATCTTACCACAATTTCTGGTATTTCATGCGACGGGCACGGGAGTGGCCGAGCATGCGGATTGTCCTGATTCACGCCCTGCCAGAAAGGGGACTCAGCCGCTGTCCAATTGCACCAGTCAAGGCCCGTAGTCCATGACCAATCTACCCGGAGCTGCGGGAGGTGTGCTTGCTTAAATCTATATGCCATGCCGATTTCCGAAATTATAGAGCGTGGATCTCACTACAATTCTACTTATTTTCACTAATGCAAAACCGAAAACACAGGAAAACTCACAAATTAATCACCTATTCGAAAAACAACCACTATAATGACTTCCACTCAGCGACTGAGATCAAGACAGGCAAGCAATTCTAACGCCGGCTATTTTGCATAACCGGTTATAAAGCAAGAAAACCTGAAACAAAAATATTTCCACCAATAGAATTCAAACTAATAATCGCATAACCGAATACTAAACAACAACTCAATACAAAACTCTCCTGCCATCATTACGCGCACCAAGCCAAAAACATTCGTAATCTTATTCAGTAGCTAGCTAAACATTTTAAAATCACAAAAATACATCTAACCGTCATATACGCTTTCCAAGCCCAGAATACGTCAAATCAGATAGAATTGAGGGTTTTAGACCCGTTTTATAAAATTCAGCAGGTTTCGAACCCTATTACTAAGTTTTACAATGATTGAAACTGAATTAAGCCAAATTCAGACAATTATTGAATTTCACAAAATTAAAACATTTTGTAAGTTAGATTTTTGACCCGAAAACAGTTGTATTCGATTGAAATGAGTCAATACCAATTATTCGCGATTGTTTGCAACCTTTCTAAGCTATGGGAGCACCCACAGCTCACCCGGAACGGATTTACAAAGTCTGTGCATTTCTACGAGTTATATCGATTTCCAGACCTGTGCACATGAGCATACAACAACCCTCCAGAGCTCCGAAACTTCAAGGGCTGCCCATTACGGCTCAGAATCTTCCGAATCAAAGCTCCGCTAGCTGGCGTGAGCTTGCACGGGATCCTCTCGCTCCAGATATTATCATTAACATTTTCGTGCAGCCCGAAAGCTCACACATTCCCTCAAAAATGTGGTCCCAGCTATTATCCGCCTAAATTCTGCTAGAATTTAGAGGCGCTGGGTGCAATGACATCTGTACAATAACCAATATCGTTTAGATTTTCAAACGCTGTTTTAATATCTACTCACCATTGTTTGCAGCATCTGTAGCCATAACATTGTTGGTCTTAAAAAATTTCACAAATATTTGCTAAACCACAAACAAGGCGAAAAGTTCGACAACGTTTTCCGAACAAATTATATTTTTATTCCTGCTATATTTCGCGCAAAAGAACCTAAAAATGGTATCAAAGTACAATAAAACGTTCTAATGGGATACTTAGACGCCTCCCACCTAAATAAATTAATCCTACCCAAAACCTTGTATTTGATACAGACAAGATTAATAACTATTAAAAAAGGTAAACTTAAACCACCCAGTAAACCTTGAAAGAAAATGGTCTAACTGCAAGATAAATTCATGTATTCGGTGAGCTTAAACGATTTATTTAACTATTCTCTCCTCCATGCAAAAAACTTGGTACCTAACCAAAATCTTAATAAAACTTCAACCCTTGGACTAATACCGGTTTTGCTACTTAAATTAGAATATCAGAGGAGAGCCTATTTCGCGTCGAACTCTAAAATACAAATTTAAATTTCGATTTTGATTTTAAACTGCCTTACCCGTAAAAATCAGATGCTTTAATTTTGTGGTAAACCCAATCAGTTTTAATCTCTAAATCTTTTGAAAACACGTGACAATCGAGTCCGGCGTTCAAACTTAAACAGGTTTTCGACAGTAAGCTCTGAAATAAACTGTAGATGATTATCAGAGCCGTGATTAGCCCCCAACTGGAAGTGTGGGCTTTCCGGAACGTTTCGCAAATGTAAACAAAACGGAAATCTGTCGAGCGCAGCACACAGATTTTTTATGTTTCTAGAACTTAGCTTGCAGTGCGTGGGTACTGGTCATTATAAATTTTGGGCAATGCCGCGGCGAAATATAATAGGTCGAACCGCAGCGTTTTATGTTTATGGGTTTCTCAATTTCAAAAATTGGGCTTCCCATGCCCTTGTTATTGATGGGAGACGACTGGAACCAGCGTGCAACCGAGATTCCGGTGCCGGTAGGGAAATCAGGCATATTTCACTATCCGGTTCCGGTAAAAACTCCGGTATTTTTTCACGGGAATTTTCCGGTATTTTCGGTATTGCAAATATTTCTCACACGAATATTTAAGAAAAATTGACATAATATTGTAACTTAATTTTCTTAAATTGTCTGAGCGTGTATTTCCAAACTTTTTAATTTGTGTCATACTTTGTATTGATCATAGTTCCAGTGTTTATACCGTTAAAAGCAATAAAATAGCGTTGAAAACAAATTTTTTGGACAAGAATTTTTTGTTTTCCGGTTCCGTTCGGTTGCACCCTGACTGCAACTTATGATCAAAGTTGATACTGTAATAACGTTTTTGTTCCGTCGATTTTTGCTTTTAATGTTGTATATGTTTTGGGCAATGTGATTGTTTGCTGTAGGTGACCAATAAAAATAAGTTAAACAGGGGTATATATTCTCGCGCTCGGGTTGTAAAACCAGAGTCAGTTTGAATTTGGATTGGTTTTTGGTTTGTACAGCATCGCAACATAAGCTCTCGGTTGTGCTGATTATAGTCGCAGTACACTTTATCTAGGGCGCATTGCGTGGGTTGTTTTAGGATTTAAGCAAAAAATATGCGTGATGCGCGCACTCGTTGTCTATTAGTTTTCTGAAGATATCAAGTACTTTTCAACCGAAATTTTCTCTCAGCTTGTTGTCACGTAGAACATGAGACTCTTAGTGCAGACCACCGGATATGACAAACTTTTAATTCCGCTTAATAAGTCAGATTATACTGCAGAGATATTCGTAGATTGTAACCGTTACGTATACTTTTATGATACGGTGATGCGGGGTTCACCTTGCACCTGGGACAGCGAGGGACACGATTTGTCCCTATCAAAATATTGGCTAGTATTTCATGTGGTAGTAACCCTATATCACATTTAAAAAACCGCACTTGTCTACTAATACCATCGTCGGATCACACGTTGTATGTCGATGTCATATGACATTCCCCGTGTTGTCTGTCGACCTCATATTACAATTCGACAGGTGTCTGCGTGTATATTTCATATCTAGATATTGTGTATGCCAAATTTCAAATGATATTGACAGACAAGAAAGTTAGTATCATTCATTCGCAGACGCAATCAAAATGGGGGTGTAAAAACCTTTAGTATTTGAGCTTTAGTTTAAGCGTCTAATATATTATGCATAAAATTTAGTGCGTTATTTTGAGTATTTAGAAGAACTCGATATGACGCTTTCTAGCAGTCCAGTAAAAAGCTTTTGGCAGTTATCATTGTCCGCAGAGTGTCACATGTTGTTATACAGCTGTCTGTTGAATGTCATATGATATTGACTATAATGTCCTGTGATATCATATGACACTAGCACATGTATGTTTAGTTGACACCAGAACAGTGGATTGTACATCAGTGTGGTATGATTTCAGTTGTTGTGTGTTCACCTTATATATGGTTGACCAATTCTATAGTTGATGTGGAATCAACATGGGACAACGCATGTTCCATGCTGCCCCAGTTTTAAGGTGAACCCCGCATAAAGTTCAAGCAGTAAAAACAAAGCTAGACGACTTAACAAATAAGTATTAGATTTGCTTATTTTGATACGGTGTACCAAATATTACAACTGCTCTGGATTTATTTAAAGTGTATAATCCGAACTTAGTGCACGAGCAAAGTCGAAATACTAAGCACCTGTGCGTCTTTATACCAAAGTCATGAGTAAATCAAGAACATGTAAATCAGAGCTTCAATCGATACACAATTTGGACGCAGTTAAAGTCAGAATTCTATATTTTGTGCCGCCGGATTAGAAGGTTTAATTTCCGTAGTGCTGAAATACCGGTATCGATGTAAACACTCAGCTGGAATTGAGATTAAAATTTATTAAAGTATAAGCCAGACTATGAATTGTTTTGGAACACTGGTAAATAATATTTACAGAACGAAGACGAAATGGCGTCATGGGTGGCAGCAAATGGTCCGTTATCAATCGGTATAAATTCGGCTGCAATCTTTCGCTACACAGGAGGCATTGTTCATCCAACAAATAGAACCTGTGATCCTCGTTACATCAATCATGCTGTGCTAATCGTTGGCTATGACACTACCACAAAAGGCGAACCGTTCTGGATTATAAAAAACAGCTGGGGAGAAGACTGGGGTGAACATGGATATTTTCGAGCGTATAGAGGAAATGGTGCATGCGGTCTAAACTTGCAAGCATCGTCAGGAGTCGTTACTTGACACTTATGTAGCGCCCAAGAGAGTGGTGTTTGATTTTCTTTCGCCCGTCCAAGAGCGTTTTTTCATTTCTATCCAGTTTGGACTGTTGTTTATTTCTCAACCCAGCACCAGACACAACACCACTTTATACCAGCCGTTTTCTATGACTTAAGTTCATTCAGGAATATACTTTGAAGACCTGATTATGATTACTGATAACATTTACTTTGAGTAGTCAATCAATTTCTGTATTAAACATAAATTGATTCATGCAAATGACTTACTATATCTAATTGTACGGTATATGTCGTTTACAGACTAATTACTTATAATAAACTCTGTTTTTTATAATAGATGTCATTTGCCGGTGTTTTAACAATTGTTCCTTCAAAAATTGTTTCTTACCCTAATTTATTCTAAAATCGAAAGTTGAGATGAAAATTTATCTGCAGCGGGAGATCCGAGCATTAATAGTATTCATTGTGTAACCAACTACTCGTCTTTGTTTCTGCTTCCTGTAAGAATCGTTGTCAAATTTAGTTTCTGTTTCCGCTACAGAAATGCCATTAATATCTGATTTCGGATTGTATTTCCGTAATTTTGATCACTTTTGTCGTTTCTGTTAGTTTTATTATCCTTTTACAGCCTGATACAAATACTGAATGTTTAATATCAATGTTATGGCTACCTTCCTGACTACTCTTTAAAAACTTAACCTATCTAAATTCGGCCCTTTTAAAGATCAGGTGCGGAACGTTTTTCTGTGGGACTACAATAGAGTCAGCTTAAATTTTAGACTATTTCTTGTTTGACTTAGGCTTAGGCTTAGGAATATGCTCTTTCTTACGCTTATGCTTAGGCTTAGGGTTACAAATAAGCATATAATACTGTTACGCCCCTGTTCTTTACATTGGCCCTTAATTCTAACAAGCTGATCCTGTAGAATTAATCTAACTTTCTTGATTAACTACAATAACAGGTAGATTTACGCATAAACTCGTATAAATCTTACATATTTTTTAAACTTACTGAATTCTTAGATACATATCATTTATGGGCTGCGTTTGTTACTTAAACCGAAAATAAGTTTAACTTAAACTCTGTTAAACTTAAAAATAAAGTTAGTGTAAGTTAATCTTACAATTTTAGTTTAGTAAGTCAGTTGTCCTCCATCCTTTAAAGTTCTACTTAGACTAATATTAAGGTTAAGTTTAAGGGATAGTTTAAGTTTAAGGGCTCTATTTAAAGCTTATTTCCTGTTTCTTGTACTCCATACACGGGAGTGAAGCAAACGGGCACTCCAACAATGTCAACATTCAATATAATCAACAACTCAAATGCTCAAATTATTATGAAAATGTAGAGCGTATAATAAAATTTTTTCCGAAGTTGTTGTCAGTTTTTTAAACAAAATTGCACGTATTACAAAACATGATAGAACTGCACCTCCACGAATTCTTTGCTGAAACGAAAATAGACAATTTTAAGCTTTAGGTTGATGTTATAAATCGCGGAGGTCAAGAAATTTTTTAAATGATTAAATATAAGAAGTATTGGCGATTGCACGCGAGGGCTGATTTACTATTACATATACGGCGCCGTCCTGCAAAATTCCTAAATCATGCCGCTATTTTCACAACTTGAGAAGTTTCAGGTTATCCTAAAGATTGCATTTGCCACAAGGACGACAGCGTTATTTTGCTGATACGCTTAGTAATAAAACGGTAGAATTAGCCGTCAAAATTTGCAGCAAATGTAGATTAAGCCAGCAACACTGGTATGAGAATATTTCTAAGGCTATCCCTAGAGTATGCTGAGTTAAAGACTAAAGCTTAAACAAAAATTTTGTTAAGCTTCTGTAGCAGCCGCGTGGAACAACGGTCCGCTTCTTATCTGTTCATGGGTCAAAGCCAACGATAAAATTGGCTAATCTTCCTATGTTCCAGTCAACTAACTGCGGGTAACGGTGTATTGCTTCATGTTGCTAATATAGAGAATGTGATGTAAACAATACATTTAAAGTTTTGGTTTGAGTGAATTTGTAAGAAAATCTGTTTTTGTGACCATAATGTCTGGTTGTTTTGTAGATTTTTAACTGACACAATCTGAAGCACATATTTTTGTTCACGATTAAAGGAATGACATTTTGGTTTTGGATATTATGGTGGTTTAGTTATTATGTAAAAAAAACAACTCTAAAAAATGCTGAGTCACTTTTGACTCGCGCTGAGTCAAATTTGACTCATTTGTGGAGTTAGAAAAAGCCTGTCTCAGCGGGAGTCAAAATGACTCAATCAACTGAGTCATACTTGGCTGAGTCAAGTTTGACTAAGCAAAAAAATATCAAATATTGTAACGCGAGTCAAATATGAATCACGATTGAGTCAAAAACTGACTCAGTGAAACCATTTTTGACTCGTGATCAGTCATCAAAATACTGTATATGTTTCACTTATATTGAGTCAAAATTTAAGTGCCAAGTGAAAAAAGTCGTCGTCTAGCTAATGACAAGTTAATATTGTGCCAAGGTGTCTAATAACGCTAAACGTTCTTATGTGCTCCATGTATTCAACATCATTCAACTGTTTATATAAAGGACAAACATTAAACAAACCACAAACAGATCAAATGCCAAACTTGCCGTTTAAAACTTTGAACTATGATCTGAAATTGTAGCGTCTGCACGCTCTAAATCTAACTGTTGAATGATTGAAAAGAAAGCGCTGCTATTCAAAGTTTTTTAGCCAGGGGGTTTTAGGAATCAGTACCTTCCCTGTTGAAATTTTTGCCGAAAGATTTTTATGCATTTTACTTGGCAACACAAAAAACCATCAAATTTTCATTGGACGTACCACCCTGAAAAATTATGGCTACACCTATGCAACTATTAATAAACCGGCTATAATTAAGACCCAAATATTGTCACTAAATCAGTAAATTGTATAGATTTAGAAAATCGTGGTCAGTTGTTTAATCCGCAATAAAACTCGTGGTCAAAGATATTACAGTGGTTAAAATTAAAGCAAAAAGAACATAATGGAGTCAAAATTAAACGTTATTCCCAAAATTAAAAGGAATCAACTTATTTACGAGCCAATAATTAGTTCGGTTCAAATATCAAAACGAATTCGCATCTTGCGAACGTGAGGCGATTCCTTTTCTTGCGGTATATTGAAGATTGCCGTTGTAAAGATAAAGGTGGAAAATTGAATGCTGCCCACTCTCAGCTCCTTTAACTTTACTGGATGTTACCTTTAACCAGGACGAGAGGTCTCCCCGTGTCCGGAGTGGGTACATCCCGGGTCGACATCCTTAGAGGTAATCGCGAAATCCATAGGGTCCAGCGTGCACACGATAAGAGTGAACAAACAGAGCCGGGGCACCCGGAGAAGAGTGGCCGTCCCACCCGCATTCAGGAAACTCGCCAGCGTGAATCCCGCCAACGAGCTTCCATCCAGCGGGTGTTGCGCAAAGGGCAGCCAAACTCCACGACGGACACCCACAAACACCGAGTGATCACACCCACCGGATACACCCCTATGAGTGGATCAGCCGAATCCTAGCCGCCTTTATTAGGCGGCAAAGCCGCGGGTCCGGTTCCGTAGGAGGATGCGACGCGCCGGCGAAAGAGGTGCTACGATAAAACGCCCTTTTACTGCCACCCTGAGAGATGAAGGCGGGACCTCCCAGCTATTACGGTGTGCTTACACGGGACCAAAACCACCAAGAATCACTACTACGACAAATATGGGGGCTTCTACGGAACCGGGCCGATAAAACAGGCCGCAATCGCAGCTTGCACATTAGACACCAGGTGGATGACCTGATACCTGGCGGACCCGTCCGGCAATCGATTCTACACACAAATAAACCGCGAAATGTACTTACTATTATCTCCGGTGTTGAAAACGTAGGGATCGGTAACGGCGGCAGGTCAGGCCGATCAGCGCTTAAACCTGCCCAGCACGGGTGTTGCCAAACTGTCCAACCGCAAAAATCTATACCAGTTGCCCAGGACCAACCCACCCGCGATCGCAAGTGGGCGGCCTGTGCAACTGCGAAATTTGAAATCATGTAGAAATAACAAGTAAGAAACACACAAAAATCAACTGTCTGACTTCGATTTTTCTACCCCAAATTAATGCTGGGCAGATTTAAACGCAAACATTTCAGATTTTATATCTATTTTGCATAACCGGTCCGCGGATCCCGGACCGGTTATCACTTTTCCACTCGCTATTTCAAAACTCGCCAAACCTCTAAAAATTCACTACCCAAAATAAAACTAAACCACCAATCTGAAAATTCCAACCGAGAACTGACTCTACCACTAGAGTACGCATAATACGTTAACCACACAAATTAAACTACACACCATACACACTCAAATTTAAAAACCACCACATGTAGTAAACAACACTAACTAACTATGTTACACAGATGATAAGAGAGAGAGAATTTATTCAACACGTAATAGCTACACATCATTCAACCTCCGTAATTTCGCACTAAATTTTAGGTAAATTTTTCGTGAAATTTTCAGCAAACCCGGGCAAATCCGCCCTGCCCAAGCTGAATCCAGCTTGGGCTAAACTTTTCAGAACGTTTACACATCGTTATATCAACTATTTAGTCTTTCAGAGTTAATCAACTCTTATGCAAGTAAGTTCGATATTTTCAGCCGAGTAAAACACCACCAAAAGTATTCAAAACTTAATAAACCGAATGAAAAGGGACTTAATCAAGTTGACTCTATCCGTTTCAATACTATTTCACGCTTAAAACACCCAAATGCTCGCCCCAGAAGTTTATCAAGTTATCCCGATTTTACCTTATTCATTACTGCATGTCCGACGCCGCAAGCAAGCCTCTCGATCTAGAGCCTTCAATTTCCGCACCCACCGAGCTTTGGGCGTACCGGACAGCGATTCCACAGATCAGTGGCGACGCTTCCAGGGTCCACCCGCCCTTTTCTGATCAACTCACATTATACTGTGCAGAAAAGCATCTCACACCAGAATTCGGTGCTCACCCGATGTCACATACTAAGTTTTCGAACCTATACGAGATGATGGACATATCCACATCTCTACATCCCCCCTTCTTTAATGCCCGATGTCCCCATCGGGAGTTGCGCTCGGCAACTAAAAAGCGCTGTCCAAAGACAGGAAGGGAATCAGCAGATGCAGACATATCCAACAACTCGCCCAAGAGGCACACTGCGACAACGCACCAAGCGACGCCCTGGATTCAGGGAACGTCTATGCAGTACCTAATGACAAAAATTT